>CAJUYI010001358.1:0-13185 GCA_910591695.1 Galerucella pusilla
TTGAGAAGCACTAATCAAATATCACAGTTTTAAATTTAACACTATCATTTTGAACAGCTGAGAGCTAAGAAACTTGACAAAAACTCACCCTTAACGCACATGTTACTATCACAATACTCTGTATAATTCGAACGTCGTACATGTTACGTTACGACGACCACAAAAATCAAATTTGGGCAACTAACTAATTTTCCAATGAATTACTTTTTATAATAAATGAATACTCGAAGAAAATGGCACGTTTTCATGTTGTTTTTTGTACACAAAAACAATACAAATGACATTGAGAAGAAATTCGGTTCAATAGTCAAAAGAACATTTTCAATTTAACAACAAATATTATTTCTATACAATGTTTCGGAACGTGAAAAATGTTATAAACGATGTGAATAATTTGTTTCTAATTAATAAAATGCTGAACATATTTATTATTATTAACTATAACTTTTAAACATCTAAATCGGTACCTATTCCAAATTAGTAGAAGCTTTTTTAATTGTCATTTCCAATTAAACCACTTTTTAATTATTTTCCAATGAAAATGAACAGTTTTTGTTCCGACTCCGACTCATTCTGAATGCAACGTTCTTCAAAATAGGTTAGGGATTCCTTTCTATGAATAAAATAGACAATAAGACGTTAAGGACCATTTGCACCACCAAAGTGACACTTAAATCGCTGAAGGCAAACCTAACACTGCGCCAAACGGAAGTGTCACTTATCTGCCAGAAGTTTCTCTTAATTTAAGCGGTAGTTAGACCAGCCTTCAAATGTAGTTAATTGACACTCAACCTAACATTTTTGGATAACGCAAGCGAAGAGCTGAGTTAAAGAAAGAGAATAAAGCGAAGTATGTGTAGATCCTGACCATTTTGATGATTTTGACAAAATCTTGTTTCAAAAAAGATTTCGTCTGGTCGATAAGTTGAGAAAATTCAACGACTACCTATACATTGATGTTTTTAATTTGCGTTTTCCCAATGAATCAGCTGTGTTGATACTTATAAAAATAGACGATTTGGACCAATTCAATAAAATGTTGATAATAAATAGGAGAGATACAAGTACATATGTATATCGAGAAATTCTTAGCCTACCATAGAACCAAACAAAATTTCAATGTCAAAATATTTTATTACTCCTCTTTATGGGATACATTCATTACAGCGAACCTGCAACGTCTCTAAACCTTTCAAAAAAATTGTTTCTTCTTGTTCTCCAAACCAGACCTCCACAGCTTTTATTATCTCCTCGCTGGAAGAAAATTTACGAGCTTTTAAACTTTTTTTCAGTTGAGGAAAGAGATGATAGTCCGACGGAACCAAATTTGGTGAATAAGGGAGGTGTTCTTGTAATTCAAACCCCAAATCACGGCAACATGAGATTTGTGTGCAGGGGCGTTGTCCTGCAAAAACAAAACACCTTTGGATAGCTTTCCGCGTCTTTTCTCTTTAATTTTTTCCCGTAGTGTGGTCAGTAATGTCGAATAGTAATCTCCGGTTATTGTTCCATCCTTATCCATAAAATCAATCATGATCACTCCATAGCAATCCCAAAAAACTGAAGCAAGAACTTTTCCAGCAGATTTTCGGACACGAAACTTCTTAGGTCTTGGAGAGGACGAAGGACATTGATCACCAAGGGTATTGAGCATATTTTCGAAAATCTGCTTACCTCTTAACCCCTTTAAATACAGGTACTTGATGATGGCTCGATACTCCAATTTTTCGATTTCCACAATTTCGATGAACATCCTTTTTTCTTTTAATCTATTGTGTAACCGGTTTACTTTTTTGACGTCCAACTTCACACTGACACTTCTAATGAGTTATTGTTCGTTGCTATGGTAACGCAATATTTTGTTTATGCATGGAACTGGTCTAGGCTAACTAGATATCAATACATCCTCGTATAATATAAGCTGAATATTCTGAACAGTAAAAAAGCAAAAACACGGGAACTCGAACCGGGACCTCTCAGTTATGAATCTCTTACGCAACCCCTGCGCTACGAACGGCTCACACTGATCAATGTTCTGTTCAATATTATTCAAGCTACTACTAATAGTGTTATGGTTTTTAACGTCGAACAGCTGTTTTTGATGGCAAGTTTAAACTACTTTTGAAAAGAATAAAGAATATATGTCAAGGTGATCTTACAAGTTTAAAAATTACTTTTCAAAAAAGTAGACCGTTCACGGAAAAGAAACATCTAGTTCTTGGGCTATATGCCCCGACAGATAATGAGCTGGGTTGGTATATCTGCAAGATATAACTGAAAAATAACTTGTAGAATGACGTCACATCTTATAGTTAACTTCAAAATGGCGGAGTTAACTTTGTCGGGCGGAAAAGGTATCGATTAAAGTTAACTTTATGGAAAAAACAGGTTTTCGTGATTTGATAGTTGCTGTGTTCTCTCGGTTCTGTCAACAATTTGGCATTCATAAACTTCATTAATTATATCATTATATTCCGAATATTTTGATTGCTTGTAGGTACTTTGTTTTCTTTGAATTTTGCAATGTTAACAAAACGATATCCAAGATATTTTTTAAGAACTTTCCACCGACGAGGAAGAAGATGCTTTGAATATTGTTGAAGGCACTCGGTGACCAAGAATATTTAGGAATCGGCTGGACCATTTCACTTTGTGGAACGAAAAAGAACTACACTAATGATAGAAGAAATTCAATTTCCTCATTGGAAAAGTTTATGGATCGTCTATTCTTTCAGACAGGAGCAAATAAAATTAAAATCTGACACTGAGAACGAAATAGCTAATACACCAAACAGACATATCAAAACTAGACCATAAAACTAAAGACAAGATGCCAAAACTCTAGGCCATAAAGAATATTTCTTTATGCTCCAGGCCATTCTTCTTTTTATTTTTCTTCTTTTTTTTTGAAAATGGAACTTTTATAAAATATAAAAGTTAACTTCAAGACATGTTTGTAATACCCGCCCTTAGAGCTTCCGGACGGATGATATTGCAGTCATATACCAACCCCTTTTAACTTGTGTAATTCGTTGTCTGCATATATCCCGAGAATGTTTCTTGTTAGTGAACGGTCCACTTTTTGAAAAGTAACACCGGCACAAAAAAAACCAAGTGTCTGATCTAGGTAAGCGACACATGTAGGTATTTCTTTTGTATTTTGTCTCGCTAAACACGAATCCGCGGCATCAGAATAGCTCCATTACCATCCAGTTTTTTTAATTGCAAGTATTGAGAAATGGGCTTTTTGGCAATTTTTCTCATGCATATTAGCCTGCTGAATACGAATCTGCAGCTTTTTAAGCTTTTTAAGCGAGAATAAGTTTAAAAAAAATTCAAAATCAGCTTTTTTATGATTTTTGGGGTATATATCAGGTTTAAAACTCGAATGATCCATCTGAGAGGTTTTCTGTATAAAATTTGAATCACTGAAGACGAATCCACATACGCTCTTCTTAAACACGTGAAATGAGCGAAATGGAGGTGAATAGACGAGGCCCAATGTTATAATGGCCACTTAGGTCACCAGATTCAACCCCACTACACTTTTTTATGGAGATATCTGGAAACCAAAGTCTATGCCACTCAGCAGGCATCTATAGATGATTTACGTTGGTGAAATATTTAAGAATGTCGAGAAATAGCCCCATAATATTGAAAATTCATTTGAGACTCGATTGTATCATCGTATGGAAACCAATGGAAGTCAATTTGAGCACCTTATAAAATAATTTAGTATTATTTTGATGATTTGTTACGAATTAAAATATTTGAAATTATCTTAACCAGCTGATTGACTTTTCACTCATAAATTATACATTTTGTAATCCTCTTGTGGAGAAGAATACAACAATGTAATAATGTGTACAGGGTGTTAAAGTTATAACGTCTAGATATAGGCAAAAACATGTCCTTCTTTATTTATGATTTTTGACGTAGTTTTTCATTTTTTTTTTCATAAAAGTGACGCATTCAGAATGATGTAGGGTGGATAGTTTTTATTAAAATGCTCTGTATATAATCTTAACAGTCTGTAGCAGAAATTTACTTCCATTAGAATCGTAAGTTTGGTAGTGACCTGATAATTTATTACTCTTAGTAGTAATCTTCAAAGTTGACTAGAAACTAGAAAGTTTTTCCCAGTTTTTCATGAACAGATATTTCACATCTGACAGATACCTTCTCTGGTCCACATAAATGTTGATATATTATTTTAAAAAACGGAAAAATAGATTCTAATTAAAGTTTTCAAAAAGTTATATGAAGTACTTTATTTAAGTATGACTATTAAATATATCGGTTTTAGTAAAAGATTATCAGTGTATTTTTTTTAATATGAAAATGGTTGAAAGATCAATGCCAATAATATCTTATTCACAATAACAGTTCCGAGAAGAACAATAAGATATTGTGAAGAATATTTCATTCAGTTGCATTATTCTCCAGAATGATTCCAATTAATAGTTTGGTTGAGCGGTTTCATTTAGTGGAAACCAAAAAAAATATGATGTCTGCTTATTAGGTCTGCCTTAAAAGTTGGCCAATGTCTTCTAATTCTGGCATAAGCATATGATCACATTGTCAACACATTAGAATAGAGTTGAAAAAAAGGACTGGTAAGAATTTTATTCCAAATATTTCTCGACTCACCCTGTAGACGTCAGTATTTTGAATTAAAAATTAGTCTAAAACTGATAGTGCAAAATAGGCATGACAAAAAGAGCTTTCTAAACGAAATATCACTCTCGAAAAACGGCTACTTTCCAACTTTAATGTCCTGTATCTCAAGAACTAGTCATATTATTGAAATGTATCCATGGACACTTTTGTTCAGAAGATCAAACTCTAGAACATATTATCCGAAATAATATTTCTCAACCATAATATCTCTCTCATAAAATTTGTTTATTTCTGTTACCTATATTAACATAATTCATTTGTGTTATTATTTTTAATAAAACTTCCTGAAATTCAATCGACTTTTAAATTCAAGGTTTAAAAATTATACTTATTTAAAACTAAAACAAGAATTAAATTGCCGTATAATCAATATATAAATACATATTTTTATTAGACAAATGAATTTCCTATTAAGTACATCGACATCGTAAATATTTAAACAAATATTAAGGTCATTATCAAATAGTTATCGGAAGCAGTTCAACGACTGTCTTGTAAATACTTACGGAAATGAAATTTAAACAAAACACACGTCATGTCACATATATATTTTATTTTAACAATTACAATATAGCAACTAAAAACTTTATGAACTCTACCATATTTTTTTGGTATTTTTTTATTTATTATTTATATTTTTTTCGTGGGGGATTTTAATTTTAAAAAATAATGGACTCTTTGTATATGCTTTTATGTCAATTAATGCCATAATTAGCTTCTCCTTCATTTTTGAATCCTAGGCAGAAAAAGAATAAATAAATCTTCTATGTGACTACAACCTGTTGAGATCAAATGAAAACTGCACTAAGAGTTTTAACAGGGATCCTAACGGGACATTGTCGCCTTAAAAAGGGCACCTCAAAATAAGGAGTAAGGAGGATGTAGATTCTGTGGCATGGAAGAAGAAATCTCCATCAACATACTTTCCAACTGCACAGCACTTCAGAATCCTTGGACACAGCACCTGGAAGATTAATGAATAGAAGAGGGACATTTACCCAAGTTAAAGCCTGCAGATATTCCTAAATCTAGTCTTCAAGACTTTCCTAAGGAGTTAAATAGAAGTAAGGGGGCATAATAGATCTTTTAGGTCTCCCCAATATACGTACAAAAGTTGAAATGAATCAAATACCACTATGATTCTCATTGGCCGTTTTAAAAAAATCGTTTGTATTATTTAGAGCAAATAGGCTTTTTGTTTCTCAGCTGATTTGGATGCCTCACTTCGTTCAGCAGTCAACTCATTAGCTACAGCACAAATAGCTTTATTTTTGCTTCTAATAACCTTATAAATTCTTAATTTTCTGCTTTAAATGGACTATAACAAATTTAGATAATTCAAAACTGTGTTACAATCAAAATTTATATAAAAAAACAATGTAAATATGTAACCTTCAGCAACTATTAAAGTCACACTTGAATTATTGTAGATACAAGTCTATATTTCATAAAAAAGATCCTTCAATTGTGAAATCCTATGAAGTATCAGAAACATGGAGGGTTTTTTACTGCTCAGTAAGGAAACGGAATGATAACAGGGATTTTTAAAAACTTCAACGTGTAAGACTGAGACAACGGGACAACAGGCAGATCAGAATCTACGGTGACAGTCAAGCCGCCCTTAAAAGGTGACATCTCGGCTAGTTTGGGAATGCGGCGGAGAACTTAGAAGACTGGCGACTCGGAACAGTGTAACACTGGAGTGGGTCCCAGGTCATAAAGGAATCGCAGGCAATGAAAAAGCTGACGAACTCGCAAGAGTAGGATCGTCAACTCTGATGAACGGATCCAAACCTGCTGTGGGCAGCATAAACTGCTCTGCATATACTAGGCAGCTGTGAGTCGCTGGACCGCAGAAGGCAGAAACTGTATGGCAGAACCCAAATGACTCCAGAAGACTTCTACAACCAACCAGCAAAGAACTTGTATGAGCTAATACAGGGAACGGATTGGCTGAATAGATTGTAGTCAGAACACTAGGAGTATCCACAATAAACCCAGGAGGCTGAGGTGGTACCGGCGAAGGGACGGCTCCTTGGAAAAAAAAAAGACTGAGACGAAATGGAATTAAAAAAAGCCTGAGGACAGTATTGATGGGAAAAACAGTGTATGTCTAAAAACAAGCCTGAGTCTACCAGAGTAATATTTTACGCTTAAGTTTAAGTGAGTATAATTTACTGGCAAATATAAAAAAGCATAAACATAAAAAAGTAAACGCAGACGAATATTAGAAAAATTGAGGCAAATAAATAAACAGAGTGTGAAGATAGCTTGTCGGCACGAATAAGACTAGAGAAAGGATGCTTCAAAGTAATTTGTTTTGTTAATGCTGTACCGTAGATCCAAAACAAAACAAAAAGGTAGAAAATAATGTACCAGTTATTCATCTAGCACTACATAGTCTGCTTTTCTTGATTCATTTACTCGACTAAAGAATCTCAATAATAACATAAATATTTCTAAATGTCTAAAACACACTTTTGAAATTTTAGCTCAATTTTCCAATAATTATAGAAATATTAATTAAAATAAAAAAGAAATAACTAACAAGTGGAAGTTCATAAAGTCTTTTTAACAACCAAATAAAGATGGTTCCCCGTTGTCTTTTCTATTGTTTTTGTGCATATTTTAAGGTACTTCCTTCAAGTACAGCTTAGTACCTGAAACAAAAATCATCATAAATATAATTCTAGCTTTGAAAATAATAAAAAAGACAACTGTAACCATCATATTTGTGTTCGGTACAATTAAACTTAAAATTAGTGTTTCTATTCTAAACATTATAAATGTTTAATTACAATTGTCTTTTTTACATTTGCTAACAGTGTAAATTAAAAACATAAATAGCTGACAAATTTCTTTTTTGTAACTTTAAAAAATCGATATTTATATACAACAAATAAGAGAACAAATGTGCTGTACAAGCATATTTAAATCGTAATGGAAATTATGGTACAAAAACGAAAGAAAAAGTAAAGTAATAAGCAAAAATAGAACTTGTAAAGTGGTAGAGATAAGAATAATAGAATAGAAACATTATTTGTTTGTTTATATTAATCGATATTTTAATCTATTTAAAAAGCATGTGATGTAGATGTCTTAGATATATTTTCTTTTATACCAATATTTTCTTCTTTTATTTTTCTTCTTTTCATAAGTCAGCAACAACTTCATGCAAACTTGACTTGATAACCTGTCGATATTCCATCAATCCTTCATATTATTTTTTTTTAATCCCGGATTTCAATTAATTTTATCATTCATTTTCTTGAGATGAGTTTAAAATTTTCTTGAGCTCCTTTAATTTGTCGACTTTCTTTTTGTAGTTATCTTCAATTAAGTGTTTGTGTTTTTCAACTTTCTTTTGCCATTTCTTTTTGAACTCATCCATGTTGTATTTGGTTTTCTTTTTACTAGATACTTTATTCACTTCTTTTAGCTCTTTTGAATCTGCCGAAACTTCATCACTTTTGTCCCCACTATCGTTTTCTTCTTGACTCTTGTGAGATCCACTACATACTTTTTTCTCTTTTTCTTCCAAAATAGCCAATCTTCTTTGTAAATCGAACAATATTTTCAAACACTTTTTAATTTTCAAACCATTCTCCAACCGATCGGCCATTTCTTCAATTGTAGAAACCTGCATATTTTGAACGTGTTTCATTTCCCACAAAATATTAGCTTCTTCTTCTATTAAATTATCATCATCATCTACCAATAGGCGCTTTAATTTTTCCAAAAGCTGAATTTTTTCTTGAAGTCTAACATCCCGTTCATATTCAAGAACTTGTATCATTTCATTCCTAGTTTTAGCCTTCAAAAACTTCAAAGATGACAGAAAATCAACGTACTTAATTTCCAACAGTACGTCGAACTTTGCTCCTGTTTTAAATTTTTCTTGAAAACTATCCACTACTTGGTTGATAATACACTGGATTTTTTGTAAGCTTGCTAAATCTCCTGTCAATTTTTTCACAGCAAAAGCATTCTGCTTTTCATCATGCAATTTATGAAGTATATTTTTCATTGCAGTGTTCTTCACTCCTTGTAGCTCTGTGAATTTTTCTAGAAGACTGATCTTCGCTTCATAGTCGTTAGTTTGTTTGTCCATTATCAACCTTTTCCAAGATTGAACAATGGATTTCTTAATTGAATGTATTTCATTGAGATCATCATAAATTTGATCGAATTTCTTACAGTCCATGTATATTAATACATCGATATCTGTCAGCAGCTGAGATATATGCTCTTTAATAGCTTGTAGTGGTATCTCAGTGTTTCTATTTGGGAAATTATTTTTCCCCCTTGCTCTATTTATAACATGGTTGATTTTATCCAAATCTCCTTCCTCAGATGAATCAAATGGGTCGAGTGATGAGTTTTCGACTGAATGGTGCTCTTGTTCTTTATTTTTACCTTTTTTCATAAATATTGGTCGTTTATAACCGTTAACCTCCATAAAAGGCAGCCCGTTATTATCGATAATAAGCTTAGGTCTCACTGGTTCAATGATAATTTTCCTCCTAATTTGTTCAATAGATTCCTCATGCGATGTAATTTTTTTCGATTTGAGCCTAGCATTATTCCTTCTTCTGTTAACATTTTCCGAATGATTTTCTGCGCTACTTTTTATTTGTTTCTTCAGTCCTCCGTAAAGGTGCTCCACAATTTTCCTTTGTTCATCGCTGTTGTCTATTTTGTTATGCTTAGCTCTAAATTTCCTTTTAACTTTCTCCGGATCTTCAACCATTTTTCCCAACTTTTCTTTCAACAGTTGTTCTATTTCGTCATCATCCACGGTCTTTAAAATATACCTCTTCTTCCTTTTGGAGGTATTGGTTTCTGTATTTTCGGAGTGCTCAGTAATCCCTCTTTTAAATCTACGTCGTTTAACAATATTATCTAAAAAATGATCAGTAGGAGTATAATCTTCAAAATCTCCAATCATATCACTGGTGAAATGGAGTAGATTTTTTTTAAAGTTTTGACCAAAATTTCTGAAATATCTCTTGGTACCAACCAACATTTTTGGTACCGCTTTAACTATTGGAAATGCATCTTTATCATTAAGACTATAAAGAACTTTTGCTGGAACACTCAAAATATGTAACAAGGGGTACTTGGAGATCCATTCTTTCTTAAAATGAGGTGCTATTTCTAAGTCTTCTGACTCTTCACTGTTATCTTCTTTAAACCTCTGGAGCTCTTCTCTTATTGCTCTTCTTAGAACTTCTTCTTTCACCATATCTTTGTTATGTGAAGAAACAATAAAATCTTCTTCAGAATTTTCATAATCGTAATCACTATCAATTTCATTATCTTCGTCACTATCTTTAATTCTTATTTGATATAGAGGTAACGAAAGCTCCTCAGAATCTATTATTATGGATCTTTTCATCATTTTTTTTAAATCAAGATTGATGTTGTCTGTGCTTCTTTTTGAAAGGCTATGCGCTTTATTAAGTCTTTCAAGCTTATGTAGAAACCGAGCTTTTTCCCTGGCTGACATACCTTCTTCTATAGGATTTTCATTGAAATAGTCTTCCAGTATTTCTTTGGAGTTTATTTCATGCATCCAAGAATTATCCTTACCTTTAAACTGGTTTTTGGAGAGAGGTCTAGCTTTTGCATTCCATTGGGGATTTTCTAAATCTAATCTATGCTTCAAACTTTTTTCTAGGTTTTTAGTGTTAGATCTTGGATAGTGTAAACTGTCTATAAAATGCTCTGTTTCTTCATTCACCAATCGTTCAGTAACATAAGCATTTAATGGTGATTTGTTTCTGTAGTACTTAGAATTAGAAGGTATATAATCATTATGTCCATACTTATCACCATCTATGTGGTTTTGATAATAGTACCTGTCACCATTATCTTTATTTTTTGAAAAATATCTTTCTTCAACCCCATAATTATTAGGATAGCTTCTTTCAGCATATTGCTTGGACAATTGTCTTAAAGCAGGTTTACCAAAAATTTTACTTTTTACTAACGCCATATTCTCTTGATGTTTTTGTGATATCTTTTCTTGAAGACTTTGCTGAGGTGCAGGTAAATTGTAAATCGTTTGTAGCTTTTTATCTGGATGTGTCAATGCCATACTATTAACAGTTTTCATGATGGGTTCTTTCATGAATTTTGGCAACATATTTATCATGAATTTGTAGCCATTTTGTACTATTGGTAATTGTCTTTTAGAACGCTTGTGTATTGGACAGCTTGAGTTTGCAACATTTTTGTCTGACGAGATAGATTCATACCTGCTGGTACAGCCACACGTGGGTAAAGAGGCAACTGGTGCTGGGTGTACGTTGAATTTTGGATGATAAAGTCCACATCCGTTTACAGGCTGGGCAGGACAAGTTATTGGCCCGCAACAAGTGGATATTACTTGATTTGCAGGCTTTCCAGCTGATCCACAGACATAAGCTGAAAAATAGAAAAATGTTTATGTCTCTTTTAAAATTAGAAAAATGTTACTTTTAATTGCATCTCATCAGCCTGTGAATGTTATGGGCCAGTGGGTATGAGTCATTTTAGACCAAAAGTACAAGTAATTAGCAACACAGCTGATTTTTTCATTAAGTACCTTGAAGTATGTAGATTAATATAAAAAAAGTTCACCTGCAGTCTATCGACTTCCCATAAACACATCAAATGCTTAAATACATGTTTAAATACAATGTAGATTTAACAAAATAAAATTGTTTGATTTCATAACTTACTATGGATCTACATCAAGTAAAAGCCTTATCTATTCAATATATGAGTAATTTGCTAAAAATGATTATGTGCTATGACAAAAAAAATGCCATCTTGAAGCCAACACTTTTCTCTTCAAAACGCCGTATTACAATTATTTATATCTACATTATAACTGTACAATAGTTTATAATGTACTCCGCCGCGCTTCAGAAAATAGAGTCGCGCGAATGCGGAACACATACTTAGTTTACCGAATTTTTTACGGACAAACCATTGCTCGGACGAAAGAAACGCTGTCAACCTTTTTTGTTGCAAAACACTCCTTCTATACGGTGGTATTTTTTATTTTCCTTTAGCTTCCTCCCAGCGCTAAATATTGAAAAATTTCGGAAAATGATTTTTTTTTCTAATTTGGGAAAGCGATAGACTGGTAAACTTTTTTGTATATTAATCTATACTTTAAAGTACTTATGAAAAAACAAATCAGCCGTATTGCTAATTTCTTGTAATTGTTACCGCTATCATCTGGCCTATTACTAAGTTTAACAAATTTGATACGATCCATATTTTTTGTCAAATTATTGTCAATCTCTGTTTTGACAGCTATTTTCATCTTTGACGACAAAGGTGATAAGCGATAGAACCAAAAAAACATACTTGGAGGCTGTAATAGTTTTTTATAATAGAACAATTCATTTGGCACATATAAGGAATTAGTGGAAACAATTTGTGATATATTTTGAAATGTTCTTATATTATAGTCTATGAAAAATTATGACAAACTAACAAACCAACAATCGAAAAACTCATGAACAACGTTAAGAAAAAGTTCTAGTATAATTGTGGGGGAACAGCTTTGTAGCAGATTTGATAATAACAGGTGGAAAGTTTTAACTGGACAAAAATGCGTTGTTCCGGCCAAAATTTAACTGCAAAGGAAAATAGAATCGAAAAACTCAGACGAAAATATCAGACTCTTGTTCCTGGTTGGTTCGGCTTAGTCTATGTGAATGATCTTTTCAGCAGTCACATAGTACCACAGAATGTGCTCCGATGAATCATTTTCTTCCACGCAAAGACCACACTTGGTGTGCTCCACCAGCACTACAATGCCCAAGTCACCATTCCACTTACAGATCTGATTTCCAACCTGTCCATGTCTTGGTTTGCCTTGAGCCAGGTATCTCATTTCAGTAGACGTTTGCTTTGCAGTCCATCTGGTCCGAGATGGTTTTCTTTGCTCAGTTATATTGAGAATAGCTCCTGGCGATGCCGCGGGAATGCTGTGAATTGCACTCATAATTGCTAGACAGGTTTATCTCTGCAAGTTAGTGAGTCTAGAACGCGCTAGATTTCACTATCACTGGCTCCATCAGACCACAGACGGACCTTCAATACTTTGAATTCATTCGGTTTTGTCTCATTGCGTGAATATCTTCACTCTAGATCTATTTTTTCTTTTGGAAATGAATACTGATCACCAATGAATGAAGATTGTTATCAAATACTTACATGGTGCAGGAACAACCACCCTATCTAAGCATGTCGTTAGTCCTTCTATTGGTGTGCAGACAGGTGTAGCTGCAGGTAATACCTCTGGTATTTGTACTTCCACTGGAAGGATCCCAAACTCACCAACGTTGGTTAATAGGCCTTCTTCGAACTCTGGATAGGAACATCCGAATAAACCTCCACCACCTAAGAAATTTCTGTCCCACATACGACGACCTCCATGAACATCACATGATATTGGTGAGTAGAATTGTTGAATCTACAAAAATTACATGAGGAATAATAATA
>CAJUYI010001358.1:13195-52067 GCA_910591695.1 Galerucella pusilla
TGTTGGTAAGAAAAAAGGACTGGCTACTTGCCGTCCGGTAGATATTTAAATATTCGTTTGGATAGTGGCCAAATATAACGTTACAATCACCGAATGGCTCTGAGCTAATGGAACAACATCGTGCCCCTTCTCGGGCTAGTGAGCTCACCTCTTGATTGCTATTGTGATCTGAGTGACCAGTACCCAGGCTAGGTTAGGTTAGGTTAGGTGTGTGGTAAGTGGGTCTACAAAGCCCCTTACTGCGACTCACAGGAGTCTAATGTGGCTCACACGTATTCAGATCTCACCAAACAAATTCAGCTTCTTAACAAATCCGATTCGTTGATTTGGTTAATGATATTTCATGTCTTAGGGCGAGCCAAACATCAGATACCTGATTCGAGCCGCGGTGGGGCAGGCACAAAAAATTATATGCTCTGCTGTTTCATCATCTTCCAGACAAAGACAGCAAGTCGGATCATATGATGATTCAGATGATAGTGGCCTCTGAAAAGGCCTGTTAGACAACATAGGTCATGCCTGCTATAGGCTAACATTTGTTAGGAGACATTCTTCGAAGGATGTATAAAAGCCTTTTAATGAACCAATCCTGGTAAATTATGCAAGAAGTCTAAAGCTCTTCTTGCTGCCCAGGTATTTAGTGTTTGTTTGGTAAAACTTATTGCGTACCCAGGCTAAGAATAATCTATTGTAACGTAACTGCCCAGCTCTATTAGCGTCTCCAAGAAGTCTCAAACTAGTTTGGAAGTTATCTGTATGGAAGTGAAGGACCTTCCTTTTATGATTCTCTGCTTACTATGACTGTGTTGAAGTTCGATTGCATTTTCATTATGGGGTCCATTTTCATTTGTCTCGTTATACACCTTATCAGTTGATATTGGTGATTGATCTGGCTTTGCCTTGTATGTAGACGTTAAGTGGCGGCAGCAAGACTCCTAGTGGACATGTTGAGTTAGCTTTTGGATCGCACTAGCAAGCCTATAGATATTACTGTTAATTCAAAATCTCCCTGGGGAAAGTATAAGAAAATAATTGACTTGTCAGGTAAACTACACATTACAGCAATGTTCCAATTGTAAATAGTGGATGAAAAAATGTGTCCGAAGAGGCAGAGGTTTTCGAATACAGAACAAAAACCTCATCGATTAACTTATCAAAAATTTTAACAAATTAATGATTCAATCAAAATGATATTGACTTATAATTAAAACAGGTAACAGGTGAGTCCGATAAAGACACTTTACTGACGTGGTGCAAACAAAATTTTATCGCCAACTGTTCAGAATTCAGAATACAAGAAACTGAGGTATATTTCATTGCATTTTATTATGACAAAGTAAACAGCACATATAGAACAAACCTACTTATTATTTCTATTAGTTAAATTGGAGGTAAACCCTGAAGCATTATAAAAGGTAATTACTGAAGTCAAAGGAGTTCCAACAATAATTTGTTATAAATAAATCGCAAGAAAACTATTATGGAGCCATAAAAGGGAGAAGCGTGACACTGACAAATGATGATGTTCGAGTAATGTCAAAGTCAAAATACGTTACCTGCCGCAAATGCGACAGATAAAATAAAGGAAGGTAAACTGTTTGCTTACTTCCGGAAATCAATCTGATAATTGATGGCTTTACTGACGGTTGGCGATAAAAAATAAGTTTTTAAAAAAAATAAGTGAACTTATATTGTAGAACAAGCAAATATTACCAATATTAACAATACAATGATCATAAATATTTTTTGTTTGTATTATTCATATATATTTTCATTTTTCATAATAAGATACATCACAAACAGAAACCAAATATGACACAGCGAATGTCAGATGTCAATGAATACACGATGTACAAAATTCACGGAATGAGTATGGTCAGAACAAGAAGTTGAATTACAGCGCTACTACCGCCACCTACCTTGCGGGCAATCGAACAAAAACGTATTATATTGTTTTTATTAGTTAGGTCATCGGTTTGGATGAAAATAGAAAAAACAAATAATAAAAGGAAAAGGTTTCGAAATGTAAAATACTTTTTAATTTGATCACTACTTTTATTTAACAAGCAACTATACAAATTAAAAACTAAAGTTACTTCAAGTAAATCACAGCAAGAAAATAATAATTTCACAGAAAATAACAAATCAATGATGTAGAAAAAAATTAATAAAACAAATTATAAAATAAAAAGCACTAACTAAAAATATCGCAGAAAAGTTACACTTATTTACAAATAAAAAACCAAAAAATTGGGGAAAATATCACAAAAAAAACATACAATGTTTAAAAACTATATCAAGCAAAAAAATTGTTAATAATAATAATAAGAATGATAAAAAAAAGAATTTCATTTAAGCAAAGGTCGAATTAAACTTAAAAGTATTTGATTGTGGTAGTCTAAGAGTAACAACAGAATTAAAGCATTACATATCCCAAGGATAAGATCATACACCAGATATCCAAGTTTTAATGGTGACGAAACTTCACTTTATATACAGATGATGAACAAAAGTGAAAAGGTAAAAACATTTATTAGTTATTTAAACAAATTAGACAACGAAATGCATAAGTACATTTTGTGGAAATTTGTAAAAAGAGCAGAGAAATTCTAAGAAAAACGTAATAAGCAAATTGACAGTAAAAAATAATAATCAAAATTTCATTAATAACCTTTCCATAAAACAGAAAACGATGAATATTTTTAAAAATACGATATATTATTAAAATTTATAATTTTCCTTCCTCGTATTTGTATCTATTTTTATATTTTTCCAATTGTCACTAACTTCAAAAAAATAAATTAAATCATAAAAAAAAAATTCGATATGCGTGTCACGCAATTGCTTGCAAAAAATTAGTGAGCAAATACTTTCTCAACTGTGTAGCAAGTCTTCTTACAATTACAATGTTTTCGCTGATGTAAGCAAACAGGAACACAGGAGCACGTAATACCGCCGCTGTTATTTTCTTCTGATAGCTCAATTTCAGCAGATTCGCAATTATCTGGACATTCTGGTTGTGGCAAGCAGATTTGTGGTAGTTTAGGTTTAGTTTCAAATTCTACATCACCAGGAATGATTTTGCAGTTACATTCATTCGTAGCACCGCAAGTTGTGCAGCCTCCTATTTGTCCACAAGCAGATCCTCCACATCCGTAGCCGTGACCGTAGTTCCCGCAACCGCAGTTCGTTGCTGTGTCCTGTGAACCAACACTAGCGGTAGCTTCAGGGAGTGTTATTAAACTTGGTTTTGGTGCTAGAAAATGAAAAAAATACTTTTAAAATTGAGCATTTTATAAAATTGAAAACTATTTATGAAATTATTCGGAAAACTGCCTTATATAAATATGACATGGGAATTGTAGTCACTCCCAGTGGGTGTCTTGTCGATCCATTTATCATGGGGGGTCAGTCCATTATAGTATTGTTTCCTATTCCTAGATATTGTGATGTGACTTAGTTTTTTCTACGATTTTACGCCACAACTGCCTATCTTTTATTTTATGTTTCGCTTCCTTCACATTCATGATATTTAAATCCGCGTTTACTTGGTCTTCCCCTAGCTCTGTCTACAACTGGTATCCATTTTGTTATTTTACTTAGTGTTTCATCTCCCCTTTTTCTATAAATGTGTCCGTACCATCCCATAAATTTTAAGGATATACCGACGATATTGTCATAACAGCCAGGGGAAAATTCGAAAACACCCTTTGCGATATTGTACAAAAGGGTCTGAACTATACAAATAGCTGGTGTAGGCAAGTGGGACTTAGCATCAATCCCACTAAAACCATCCTAATAGCCTTCACTAAGAAAAGAAAACTCAACCTCAAAACCATAAAACTTGATGGGAACGACATTGAATGGAGACAAGAAGTCAAGTATCTAGGTTTAACTTTAGACAGTAAACTCCTGTGGAACAAACACGAAAAGGAGATTACATACAAGGCAAAAATGGCTATAATGGTGTGCAGAAATCTGGCAGGAGCAATCTGGGGCTGTAACCCAAAAATCCTAAGCCATAGTGAGACCAATCATCACTTATGGAGCCATTGCCTGGTGTAGTAGAACTAGCCTATTGACGACGAGAGAAAACCTCTCAAAAATTCAAAGACTAGCCTGTATATGCATTACAGGAGCAATGAGAACATGTCCAACGGCAGCCATGGAAGTGATTCTCAACCTCACCCCTTTACATATGGTGGTGGAAAGTGTTGCAGAAAGAACAAGATACAGACTAGGTAGAGAGGTAATCATTAAAAAAACACCTCCTCACTTCTTAAAAATCAGACAGCCTGGGACATGCCACAAGACGGTATGATGAAAAAATATAACTTTTCAAAGAAATTCGTTACGGAAATGAGCAACAAGAAGGAATGGGATCCAAATACCATTACCAGACTTGGAAAGAATGCCATTCAATGGTACACAGACGGCTCTAAAGCAATAGAAGGAACTGGGATAGGAGTGTTCGGGCCAGGAACCAAACACTCTGAAAGCTTGGGAAAAACCCCAAGTATATTTCAAGCGGAAATCCACGCCATAAGAAAGTGCGCCCAGTTCAATATTGATAAAGGATACAGAAGACAAAAGATTATCATAATATCGGATAGTCAAGCAGCCATTAAGTCACTGAGCTCTTGTGTAATCAGTTCCAAAATGGTGTATGAATGCCTAGACAAACTCAATGAACTAGGCGAGAACAACATTAGTCACCTTACTATGGATTCCAGGACACACTGGAATAGAAGGAAATGAAATAGCAGATGAACTAGCAAAGAGGGGGACTGAAATACCTTTCTGGGGGCCTGAACCCTTTTGTGGAATCAGCTCCAATGTAATATTGGAAGAAATAAGTAAAGCCGAGGAAAAGAGAAGATCTGACCATTGGAAAGATCTAGTAGGGCTTATACAATCAAAGACTCTTCTGGGTGACTACAACCTGTTGAGATAAAAAGAATGCATAAGTCAAAGTAAAACTGCGCTAAGAGTTTTGACAGGGATCCTAACGGGACATTGTCGCCTGAATGGGCACCTGAAAAAGCTCAAAATAGTGGAGGAAGAAGAATGCAGATTTTGTGGAATGGAAGAAGAAACCTCCACCCACATACTTTCCAACTGCACAGCACTCCAGAATCCTAGAGCACAGCACCTGGGAGATTACTGGATAGAAGAGGAACATTTGCCCAAGTTGAAGCCTGCAGACATCCTAAAATTCCTCCGGGAAATAGGACTAAAGGAACTACTAGTTTCTGAGACTCTCCTCAGTAGAAGTAAGGGGGCACAATAGATCTTTTAGGTCTCACTGAATGTCACCCCAAAAATCACACATACATACATACATCCCATAAATTTTACAAGGTCTTCCCCATCATTTTTTTGCACCATTTCATGATTCATTAATCTTCTCCATTCTCCTGTTTCAACTAGTCCGCAGATTTTCTCATAATTTGTCTCTCGAATAACCTTGATTTATTTACTTCTTTTTTTTGTCTTTTTTTGCCTTACTAGTACACAAATAAGATTAAAACTTGAATTCAGTATTAATGAGATCGTTGTTATCATCTTGCATTACAGTTTATCTTATTTTTCATTTTCATATTAAAAATTTAATTAAATTTCCATTTTCCCTTTCTATTTAATAATCTGATTTCTATATTTGTGGTTGATTTTTGTTTTGTAAAATGAAGAAATGGAAATTGAGGCTATAAATATAGCCAGCAAGAAAAGTGTGTGGAATAAATAGAAAGCAAAATAATATATTATGCAGCAAACGTCATGGTAGACGAAAAAAAATAGAATGACAGAGCAAAAAAAAATTAAATAACTATAAGGATGAAAAAAAAATTTAGGAGAGCACAAGAATTCGAAAAAAACAGAAAAAGACTCCAAACAAATAAGAAATTCTTTTATGAAGCATGAAAGGATAAAAAAATGGAAAGAAGCAGGATACAGTATACAAATTCTGGATGTATTAAAAACAGATTGATTGGTTATACCTGTACATTCTTAGAAGCCAATAAAAAAGGAACAAATGGAGAAGAAATCATTCCAATAGGAAAAGAGTATTATCACGAACAGGTTACAGAAGATTAAGAGGAACAGAACTTGAAAAAGAAAAACGGGAACATGAAAAATAACAATATAACATTTACATGGGTGATATTGTTAAGAAAGGACCAAAAAATAAAGAGCAGCTACAAGAAAAGATAATTTTGTGTGAAATGTTGCAATGGTAGACATGGGAATGAAAAGAAAAGTAACAAAAATGATGGTTAAACATTTCCAGTACCTTGAAAGAATACGGAGAAAACATTATATAAATTCAACAAACTATACTAAACCAAATTTATAAAAGTAGATACGGAATTAAAAATATATAAAACTATAATGTTTCGACCAATAAATAGGAGGATGACAAAAAAGTAATAAAGAGGACAAATATGGAATATTTAAGGAGGGGGAAAACAAAAAGGGAATAATGAAAAACATGCAAGGAATTACAAGTTATGCCGTCAACCTTATAAAAGAAATACAACTGAATTTGTGGGGAATACCAGAGAGAAAGAGAGGAAGAAGCTGGAAATAAGCAAATGGCTTAGCTAGGAATAGGCAAGAACGGAAAAAAATCCTTAAATAAGGAGTAGCTTCAAAGCGCAAGAATAGACAATTTAAATATCTGCACTTCTTTATGTTTAACTGTATTTCAACCAAAAATACAATATTGGTTATATGCAGCAGATTTAATGAACATTTTATGAAAAAATTCAGCAGGTTAATGGATCAGAAATTGATAAATTTGATGATCTAATATATATTTTCTTGTACTGCTCAATTTTTCTTTTATTTACCCAACTACAGTAATATATCATGTAGATTTCCCAATATCACATTCTTTCTCTCCAAATAGTAAATCTTTTCAGCAGATTTATCAAATGCTTTACCACAAAGTTTCACCAGACGCTTATGCTACAAAAAAATACTCACGGGTAGCTACACCGTATCCAATTTCACACAACGACACTCTTCTGATTCCTGGTTGGACTTCGCTTCCTACAACACCTCCATTAGCTTCCTCTTCTTCAAGGGCCAATAATTCTTCAGCTGCTTCTTCGGCCAATGCTGCTGCACTATTGCCAGCACATGGTACAATTGGTTTCAATTCAACAACTTGACCATTCAATTGGAAGATACCTTCCTCTGGTACATTAGTTAGTACTACCTATAAAAAGAATTGAAAAGATGTTATTAGTTATTACTCTGTATATCATGGCGAATAGTCGTCATGAAGTTGCTTAAAAGTCATACAAACCTTTTTAGGTGGTAATTCAACTGGTAATTTTCTGAAACCGAAGTTAAGTCTGTCTTCACACTGTATATTTCTCAAATTCGCTTCTCTAGCCAATTTATTGGCAATATCCAAAGAAACTACATCAGCTGGTGCTAAAGGGCCAATTCCAAAAGGTCCATAAGGACCATGTCCACCGAATGGTACGCCAGCTACTCCATGTCCAATAAGACCGGAGAACCCAGATCCATAACAGGGACCAGCACCACCAAGTGAACCACAGCAGCTCTGCAAAATATAATTTCATAAATTTCATAGAGCTAGAATCTTTGAATAATGACAGGGAGTCGTAGAAATGACCACAAAATAGGTAAGAACGTGAACCCTTGAAAATATTCATGTTTAAAACTTACACTCTCGGCATGTCCACATCCTGCACTACATCCAGCACCATATCCAGCAGAATATCCAGCACCACACCCAGCAGCACATCCAGCATTTACCCCGTGCGATTTACAAACAGGTTTTGGTAATACAGCAGGTTTAACGATAGCCTTTTTAATAGCGCATGGATTAGCTACTACTGTAGAAAGTTCGAGAGCTACTGCAGGGTTGATAATTGGCTTAGGAATATCATGAGGTCTAACTACCAATGGTATACAGTCTTTGTCTGTTCTGTCACTACACCAGTCTGATTGAGGTAATTCGAACTTCCCACATTCTTTACGTAGAGGAAATGGGAATCCACATCCCTGTCTATGGTGATGCTCTTCAACGTAAGATCCATACGAAGAGCCATGGCATGTGCTACAGCCTATGCTTCCTCCATTGACCTATAGCAGTAACGTATATTTGAAATAAGCATATTAAAAAATAGTGAGAATTTACTTGAAATAATTCATTCACAAAGCTGATAAAACTGTAGGTTGTCAGGTTGTGCATGATGAAAATAGATGAAAGATAAACTCCAGTTTAAAATAATGATGGGAATGATGGAAAGTCAAATGAATATGTATGAGCTTAAAGCTTTAAAGAAGGTACTGAACAAGAAATCTATATTGCAGCAATGTGGTATCGAATTAAATGTAATAAATGTAGCTTGGAAAATGATATACGTAAGTTTACTTGATTGGTTGAATAAATGACTGAACATTTTCCAAAGGAAATTATTGGTTTTAGCTACAATGTTTTTTTGACTTACATGATGGAACGCAAGCACTAAGGCGAAAAATATGACTGACTTCATTATAATTTCACTGGAAAATCTATAAGACTATAGACAAAAGTGATTATAAATGGTTACCAGGAAATTAAGTCTTTTATATATTTTAGATTGTTTTTATTTTTGTTAATAGCGGGCAAGGTTATGGTTGTCGGAATTTACGTATTCAGTTTGGTAACATTATAGGAAAATATTTAATTCATACGTAATAAAACGTGCGAAGTGGTGCGGTTATTGAACTTTATTGCAAAATTGCATTTTTGTTTTGTTAGTATAAGAATATTATCATTTATCTTATAATTATTGTTATTATTTACATGGATTCGATTTGTTTTAGTATGGAAAAATTTTGACAGAATCCTGGACCAGTATAATTGTTTAAACTCATAGTTGATCAAATAAAGTCAAATGTGTATTTGCTTTTAAATTTCATTATCATCTGAAGAGGCCTCGTTGGTACAGAATAAGTGCATCTCTCGTTGGAGCTTATCTTGTATCTATGTATGTACATTGGGGTAACATTCACAGATACCTTAAAGATCTATTGTGCCCCCTTTTTCCATTCAGTTTCAGAGGAAAGTCTCAGTTCCGTTAGGCCTATTTACCGAAGGAATTTTAAAATACTTGCAGACTTTAATGTGTGTTTATTCTTAATCAAATCAAAAAATTTATATTAAAAAAATACTGGTTGAAAAAAATAAAGGGAATTATAAGAATAGTACAATTGATATAATAAGTGTATTATCCATTTTTGTAATTATATTGTAGTGAATAATCTGACAATGCAATAAACTATAGTGTGTTCTATTTAAAAAATTGTGTGGGGAGACCATAAGGGGCGTCTCTAATATATTTTCGATATTAAAATAAATAAAAACATCGGATTATAGACCGCAGTTCAGTCGTTTAGTCCGGTCCTGGGGTATAAGCCACAGATTACCCACGATTCAACGCCACTTCTGAGATCTGTACCATAGACAAAGCACTGTTAGTAAATGTCAAATGTCTATATTCTTTAACCTCAATTGGTGAGGATTATTTTTAATCTAAAACGTAAATAATTGCAAACAATGAGCGAGATTTCAGAAAATTCTCCTGGGAGAAAAGCCATAGAAACTATGAGTACTATTCACAAAGACCTTGTCTTTAAGAAACCCTTAGGAATAGCCAAAAAAAGAAGGAAGAAAAAAATCTTAGATGAAGAAACTTATGTAGAGGAAATCAGTAAGATTATCCAAAGAGACTTCTTCCCAGATTTAGAGAAATTAAAGGCGCAAAATGCCTATTTAGATGCGATAGAATCAAATGATACTATAAAACTTAAGGAACTCTATGCAAAATATAGTGGGGGCAAGCGACCTCCAGAAAGAAGTAAGATACCTATGTTTATTGTTTTTTAATAACTAACTTTCTATGTATAGGTACATATTAAAATAAGGATTATTGAATTTCTTGTAAACTTGCGAATGATTCTCAATTTAAGATGGTAATAAGCCTTATAAAAATATAACAGCTCTTGGATTTTCCCATAATAAGGAAATACATACAAATAGATAACCAGTTTTATTTTCATAGTGCAAACTAAATGTTCAAAACAATTTAAAAACTTCCTCACATTTAGGTACAATAAGACTAACAAGTGGCATATGTAGTATATGACTAAAATTATCAGTCTTATTGTGATATCCTTGATTATTTTGGTAGTAATACAATGCCGCTTGGATTATTTTAAAATGACTAATTTCACAATTCGTGTAAATTGAGAAACTAAATTAAGAATCAATAAGGAAATATTTAGGTAGCAACCATATTGATACAGTGTCTCACTTAGATTAATTTCTTTCTCTGTTTTGATAGCAAATAACATAAATTCTCACTGGAATAACACTTGACAAAACTGTTTCATGTTTCATAAGCCTTAGTTGATCTAATAAATACTTTTTTCCTTTTAGTACCAAGTCCCGCAACATTTGAAACTCCTGCCAACATTCACAATTCACAAGCTGAGAAAACAGACCTTATAATAGATTTAGAAAAAGTGGAAAAATCTAAAAGTAATAAATTAAGTCTAGATCAATATTTAAATTCACACACTTCTCAGGACAATGAAAGTTTCGAAGAACTGCTTGAAGAATCTGAGAAAAAGCGCAGAGAAAAGTATTCATATTTATTTAACGAAGAAGAAAAAAGTGAAGAACATCAAAAAAAGATTTTAGCATTACCTTCAATAGAACAGCAAGCATTACCAATTGAAAAGAAACTGTGTCTGGACATGTGGGGATATAAAAACAGAAACTATATTATGTATGTACCTGATGGAGTGGATTTAACAGATGTAGATATCATTGAGATGAATAAAAAAAGACAAGAAATAGTTCATGCCAATACTAAACTGACTGTAAATCCTTTTAATGAAGTACAGAGTGCTGAAACTATTAATGAACTAGCAAAATCTCAAGCGAAGGTAAATAGCGATTCTCTATACCTAAATATTGAAGACCAGTATGTGGTAGATTGCTTAGAGTATTAGCTTTCCATTTTTGCAATAGAGTACACTCATATTTCATATTTTGCTTAGATATTAATTTGTAATAGTAAAGTTGATATCAAAAATAACCAATAATAGGGAATAAACCAGTTTCCAAATTTTAGAATAAAATTCAAATTTCAATGCACTTTCCGACCACCACCCGAGGATTTCCGAACGCTACCGATGATACGTGTGATGTCATACAATTTGTTTACTTTTTTCAATATGGCCGGTATTGCATTAGGTTCTGTGTAGTTTTGTGTTTATATTGTATTTTAATTAACTATTTATTGCTTCATCGACGTAAAAATATCATTTATATGTTTGTTAGAGACCATTACATGTTTGTGTGTGTGTTTTTTTATTTTTAAAATTCAACGTAAAGTGGACATAAATATTCGATATTTCCGAGGATATTTGAAGACTTTCGAAAGAAAATATTTTGTCTGGAGTTTTAATAGACGCTGATTTACACTCTAGAATAATGCAATACTTGGAATACCAAGTTTTTTTTTCGGCTTCATCCCTTTTTAAAGCTTTCAAAAACAAATTAGGTCACAAGAACTCAGAGCGTGATACACGAATAAGAACGTAAACAAATCGAGTGACGTCAACGGATGGGGCAGCCATCTTTATGACGTAAAGCGCGTTTTGGCGGACTTTCAAATTTTATGATTTTTAAAGTCGTTTTAAAAGTAGAGTTTATATTTTTTTGAAAAAATAGGCATGCAAGGTGCTAGGAGATCTGATAAAGCGTCAATTCCCACCAATAGCAAAATTTATGCTTGTACCCTCTTAATTATAGGTACCTTAACTCAAGAGGTTTAATCATACATTGTTTTCAAAATTCTATTTTTTAAATTAAAAATTCTTATTTTCATTGATTTTCTTATAATTAGTGCTTGATAAATTGATATTTTTGTATTACTAAGAGTTGTTATTTACATCATTAGTAGGTATTCACTATTGCTTACATTTGCATATTTTATATTCTTTTTTATATTAGTGAAGAATGACAATCATCATCAATAATATCATTATTTTTCAGGTTTTAGATGGCAAGATAGGTGTTGATGGCAAAGAACTTCAAAAATTAGATGCTCCCAATGTTGGTGGATATGGTTTTGTTAGAACTCCGTCTCCTTCGCCTAGCTTACTAGGTACACCATTAATGACATGGGGAGAAATTGAAGGGACCCCTTTCAGATTAGATGGAAGTGATACTCCTTTACCAAGGTATTTATATATTTCGAAAATGATAGTTTTAAATAACTTTAAATAATTTTTTGTAAAAAAGGATACAGTTGCTAACAATTTTGCATCTCTTAAATTTCACAGTCTCAAATAATCTTCTACACTTCTATAGTAACCTAATTGCTGTTTTGTTTTTAGAACGCAAGGACCAACATTTAAAATATCGGAACCACCAAGGAGGGAACAACTCGCTTTGGCTTTAGCAGAGAAAGTGGGTGAAAAGAAAAACATAGAGAAGAGGAAAAATATTGATGCACAAAGAAGACAATTTGCTACGTAAGTAATTCTCTCAGCAATTTTATTGACACTTCTCTTCCTCCATCAGAGCATCGTTCCATAGGTGATTGTATTGCAAAACTTGTGGTGGTTCACTGGTTGATTCTTGTACTTTGCCATAGAACCATAGTTGTCCTGGTAGTGATTAATTTGTATCATAAGTTGATTCATTTACAATATTTGCATCTATTTTAACTGTGTATTATTTTTTAGACCTTCTCCTAGACCAAACACGTCAGCAATCGATAGATTAGCTACAATGTCCCCTGCTGCTAGAAAATTAGCAACCTCAAGACTTAAACTCGGAGTTGGTTCAGATCTGAGATCTGTATACTCGCCAAGTCCTTTAACAAAAACACCAAAAACCCCGGTTCCTTCTCCTAGAAGAGCTTCTACTCCATTAGTGAATGTCAAAAATAAGAAGACAACTGTCGAAGTATCTACTGACGATTTGTTAAGGATTCAGTTACCTAAACGAAAAAAAGCGTCAGATTTCTTTTAAAATTGTTGGATAAGTTATTTGTAAATATTTTGTAGTTTAATTAAATTAAATTGTTTGGAAAAACAAGTGGTTTTATTAATAGTTAATAAAGAGAAATGAATCGTGTGGCGATGGAAACAGCCTCTCTATTTGATAGTTCATTAATCATTTCTTTTACCAGTCCTCTCTATTGATTCAGATTTGGAGCCATCTGTAAACACTCCGTTTCACCTACGAAGAACCCACGTGAACTTGTAGTTTAATTTTGACTGTCAAAATCCATAGGGGTAATACAAATAGAGGCAACAAGCAATAGGCCACTGTGTAAGTGTCTTTCTGAACTCTGGTGAGAGGGAAAGAGACAGACGATCAGAGGTTCCTCTGTCTTTATCTGTGTATACCTACAGCATTGGAAAAACTGGTAGACATGCACATTAGAGGAGGATCGTTGGTAAAAAGACCGTTCGACCTGGATCAATATGCATACAGACCAGGAGTATCCACATTGCAGAGACAGCACTCCATCACCTAGTACAAGGAATAGAGTATGCTCTCGAAAATAAGGAAGTGTGACATAGAGAGTGCCTTTGATAACACCTCTTACAAAGTAATCATTAGGGCAATTCGTCAAAAGCAAATTGACGAAACAAGCTGCAGATGGATAGACTGCATGCTGAGAGACCGAACGATCTTTTCAACCTTGATGGGTGAAACATTATCAGCCCGGGTTTCAAGGGAGTGTCCCCAAGGAGGAGTCCTGTCTCCTCTAATATGGAGCCTTGTAATGGACGGACTGATAAGGAGATTCAAAATGAAACACCATACTATCTTAGGATATGCGGACGATCTGGTCATCATATCACAAGGCATATTCAATACTACGGTCAGAGAGCGCATGCAACAGGCTCTGAACATAGTAACAAAATGGACGGAAGAGGTGGGTTTAACTATAAGTATCACCAAATCAAACATAGTACCCTATACCAAAAGAAGGGTCCTGGTGGGATTGGGACCACTATTCCTTCAAGGTACGGAGATTCCAATGGTTATGGATTTTAAATATCTCGGGGTGATTATTGACTCGAGATTAAAATCGACCAAACAAATGGAAAAAGTAGCAACAAGATCGGAAACCATTTTAATGATGGCAAGACGAACTTGTGGGAAAACATGGGGGTTGAGTCCGCGAATGATGCACTGGATATACTGTGTAGTAGTTAAACCCATAATAACATATGCGTCTTTGGTCTGGTGGACAAAGACGACACAAAAGAACGCAATGATGAGACTAGGCAAGGTGCAAAGACTTGCTTGTCTCAGTATTGCAGGGTGTGCATGAGAAGCACGCCAACGGCAGCACTAGAAGCCTTATATTTGGCCTTCCTCCATTACACCTCGTGGTAATGGGGGAAGCAGCTAACAGGATGCAGTGCTCCCGGCATCAGAACGGCTCCCAAACACACACAAAAAAAATACCTACAGCATTTGCGCTATTAAGTTAAGATAGCCTAAGCCTTCGAATTTCTATTTCTCTCCCAGATGCTGATAGATTCCGAGCTGGCTGGTTGCCTATATGTAGTATTTCTATGTCAAAACCAGCGCCATGCTCGTTCGTTTCGTTTCAGGCAGGTAAGAGGAAGCCACTTGAAGCACAGACTTGAAGTCGTATGCGCGAACTTGTTGTCAAAACCAGCACCATGGGTGCTATTCTCGAGTCAATTGCGTATACGAAATTTGATGGTCATCGATAATTTGCGTATGACTTGTAGTTGTAGGTATTCTCGAATCGTAGTATACGAAATAAAGCATCCGCTAGTCGTACGAATTCACACGTATGTGTACTAGGCATACGAATCTTCTATGCGAATGCGAGTATTCATAAGGGGCATGCGCATATGGCATTTTATGATCAAAAAGAAGGGATCAACCTCTATTTTTTGTTATGATTATGTAAAGTTTGAAATGAAATTTCAAATTGATTTGTTTTTTGTTTGATGTGGGTGGATGGACAAGTCAATTTTATGTGAAAAAGAAATATCTCAGTTGAGTTGAGTTGAGTTGTGGATGGCTTTTAATAAAATCTCCCTTTGTTTTCTCCATTTGATAATATTTCTATGAATTCAGTTAAATCTTATTTTCCGTGTGTTATTTTTAACAGGCAACTAAAAGAAAGGTTCAAGTCAGAACGTTTTCGCGGTTTTTTCGTATATAAAAAAAATTTTATTATTATATTGTAAACATGTTGTAAACCATGAGAAAATTGACACATTGGCAGTTTTGGCACAGTGTTGTCAAGTTTTCATCCGACCAAAAATTACGTAGACGAATGAAGAAGTCGTATAGTGTTCAAGAATGCACATGAGTCTTAGTAGGTATACGATTATTTCCATACGTAAAAGTTCGTATACGCTGCGTATACGTATTATTGCGTATAACTTCGAGAATAGCACCCCGGATTGTGAAATTGACATTTGACTTTAAATCAGTAGCGTAACGTTTTAACATCTTGAAGGTTGACACAAAATAACTATATTATAAATGTGTTTATCGCATGTATAGTTTAAATAAAACATATTTGTGAATTATTCAAAACTTTTCGAGATAGTTTCACATAAAATCGACACTGGTATATGAAAATAGGTAGGTAAGTACTTACAATAACCGATTGGTTATGCACGTTTGTAAGGCCAATAGCATGAAACTTTCGTTACGAGGCGACATGGATAAACAAGACCAATTTTGATCTTAGGAAGGAGCATTTACCAAATAAGTTTGCGTCCAAATAGGAGGCTGCAAATGGCGAATAGTGGTTTCCGTTTAGACAGTGGCGTACTGTTTGTATAGGGTATGGGATATGTAAAATTTTAAAATTGTAGCTTATTGATATGTATTAAATATATTATGTTTTACTATAAGCTGTTCTATACAAACAATATTGTCTAGGAGCAATGAAAATACGAATAAGGAATAATACTTCTGATAATACTTTCGTTTAAACTTATTTTCACCAAAAAAACTACATGAACAATCTACGTCAGTCAACGTCAACTTCACAAATGAGACTTAATTGGGGTGTTGCAAATGGCGACTTCCGTCGCATTATCTAATACAGCTATAATTAATGACAAGACTCCTTCCTGTCTGTTTTCTGTTCTAAGATTTTGATTAATGCGCAAGACAGTTCGCAAGCTTTACGTGAATTCTTCTTATGTGAAACGGAGTCTAAAATTGACAATCGACTTCAAATCAGTAGCGTAACGTTTTCACATTTTAAAGGTTAACACAAAATTGGAATATTAAAAATGTAGTTATAGTTTAAATAAAACTTGTTCTTCTGATTATTTATTGGTCAATTAGTTTGATTTGTGAATAGAATGAGTGAAAGGAGCAGAGATTATCCCAGTGGAGCTATAAAAAGAAGGGGGAGGAGGTTATAAAAAAATTACCAAAGTTTCTTAATTTTTTCAGTAATCAGCTTCTGTGATTGGCGATTGCAATGGTAAATATTGCGACTACCTATTTATCAATGGTTTGCTAAATAAGTCCAGATATTTGCAGTCATTTTAGCTGCATGCATTCATTATTTAAAAAATATATTTAAATTTTTATCAAGTACCTACCTAATAATACCTACTAAATATTAATGTATTGTATTCTTTGTGACTTGGTGTGATTGATGTGGCATACGCATATAATAGTGTGATGATTTCAAATATTCGTTTCAATTTTTTCAATATAAGAGTTATATAGTTTATGGTGTAGTATATAGTGTAGTACTTTTAAAATGTTCATATTATTGAGGCACATAAATAATCTTGAGTCAACCATGATCTTACTAGGTATCTAATTTTATGACAAGTCTTATCCAACAATAACTCAGCCTATTCCAACCAACGACATCCCATTTTTGATTTCCTTTTGTACGTACTTAGTCTGGTTCACGGAACATAAAACTGTTTATGATACTCTTGTTCATCAAACGAGATACCATTTGAATGAGCGTATTAAAAACCAAAATCGTAAAACGATACGGATAATATCATTTTAAATTTTTAATACTCATTCTTTTACGATAATTGTTTTGCTATGTCTGGATATACGAGGAGTAATTGGAGGTATCCAAGTCAAGTGAAAGCGTAAGCGCTGCTTGATAAAAGCAAATTGGTTGGTGCTCAACGAGCGAGGGTTGGCAATAAAATAGACTCTGTTTCACATAAGAAGAAGCCACGTGAAGTTGCAGTCGTATGCGCGAACTTGTTGTCAAAACCAGCAGCATATTAGGCAATCCAGTGACCTGTCCTGTCAATATGGCGACACAGGACAAACAAATGTGATTTAATAGATTGTTGACCGTGGATTTTGGTATACATAAGTGTTTATTTTGGAGAAAGGTGCTTTTATTTTGCTTTGGTGTCTCTATACTGATAATATACAATAAAAAGTTCAGTTTTATAAAACTTTTGAGCTGGGTATATCAATTTAGAACCAACTTTTGGTTGTGTACCTATATAAGAACATTATTTTTTTGTTAGTGGTTTTTAGACTATCAACAATTATTATTTAATATTTACGGGTAAGTACACACTGACTAAAACATATACAATATTATAAGGAAAGTGAAACTTTTATGAAATTGCTGACATTAAAATTTCACTTGCTTGAATTGGAAGATATCACCTGCAGTATTTTACTTTTATGCTTACGGATTTCAGGAGTGAACACCTACTTCAAAATGCCAACAACTTGTATTGTAGTCGGTTGTGGGAGCCGTTTAAACCGAGACCAAGTAAGCTTTTTTAAGGTCCCAGCTGTTTTAAAGAACACATTTTTGGTACTCAAGAATAAATTAAGTAAGAAGCGTAGAGAGATATGGTTAGCAACAATCAATAGAGATGATTTAACAGAATCAAAAATCAAATATCAGGCTGCATGTAGCAGGCATTTTGTTCAGTTTTGTTCAATAACAATATTCATAAAAACTAAGAAAAGTGATAATTAAACAGTGTCAAAATGCATTGTTTACAATATAGGGAAGAGAAAAAACATATTAAGTTATGGATGGGGTCACAAAAATCATCCTCAGACTTTCTATATCTGCGACTGATTGCTGAAAAACGTCGTCAAAATTAAATAAGTGGTTAGAAAATTTTCCAAAAAGTGTAAAATGTTTGGTAACCGTAATTTTCTGAATATCACTATTATCTAAACAACTGTTGAAAGGAAAACAGTAACTAGGTATATATAAATTTATGTTCTCAATAACTTCCCAGTTTCAATAATAATTTATAAATTTTCATTACTTACAAAATGTTAACATTATAATAACTTTCCTATGTTTACATAAAAGAACAATGATTTATTCAAAAACCATTATTTAAATAAATCTCAATATGTAATCTGTCCGCATGGCGGCACTAATAAAATATACATCCTGCGCCTTTCTTCGAGTTATAAATTATATAAGTATGAAAAAAGATTAAATAAAGTAGCTCCTTTGGAGTACACAGAGCACCAGTTCTCGGGTCGTTTTTCTTCTCTATATTAGAATATTTGAATACAATGCCCTTCAAAATTGTACTTATTAAAATATCAATGAAACCATTGTGGGAAATCAAAAATATTTGTTATTATTTTAAAAAAATGTTTGTTTTTATTTTTATATCCAACAAAATAAACAAATTTAATGTATATATAAACAAAGGTATATACATGCGCTATATAAGTTTCCTACTAAATCATAGTAACCTCAATATAATTTAACAAAATTTATAGTTCAAGAAATCTCACAGCTTGAATTAAAAATTAGATTATCCCGATGATGTCTGAATTTTACTTAAGCTTCAGTTAATTTATGGTGTTGAGCAGTATAGTTTTCTATAAAGGTAACGCGAGGATGTTGTAGCGATATGTCTATCAGCGTCGCATTACGTGGTGCTAAGAACATGGCCAAGTTTACTTTATCCACAAGATTTTTACTCAAAAGAAAGTCTATAACGCGACAGACAAAGATGAAACTACGCCATATGCGGCAAAGATCATAAATAAAAGAGTAAATTCCACACACACACGAAAAAACAGATACAAATAGCCCTCAATATCTCGGGCGATGAAAAATTTGTGAGCTCTGTACAAATTTTTGTTTTGTTTTTGTTAAAATGTTATTTGTTTCTCGGAATATTTGATCTAAATTAGGCATTAGTGAGTTTTGACACTTTTTTGTGGTGCTTGCTGCAAGTTTTTATACTGCGCATTTCGCCTTGAACTTTGAATTTTTAACGATAAGTACATTTTGCTTAGCTATGAAAACGGATTTTGGAAAATTGATGAATATTCAACTCCAAGAGCTCATCCATATCTCAAATGTGGTTTTACAAAATCCAAACAAAAGGGTTCAATAAAACTCAAAGTCCACCAAGGACAATTAGGCTGCTACTAGTTTCGGTACATAATTACCATCATCAGGCTACAATAGAAATGGTACACTTAATATAAAGATCTCATGAAACTATGTTAAACTTTAAGCAGAACTACTTATCAAGTAATACTTTGAAAATATCATGGGATTTTTATATTAGGTGTACCATTTCTATTGTACCGACCAATATTTTCTCACATTGTCCCTGAGTATTTTATTTTATTCGCAAAGTAAATTTTCATAAGTTGTGCAAAATCCAAAGTGAGATAATTTGACAATTTCAATGTAATCGTTAAGCATTTTAACCAATAACCTACGCAAAAAGATGTTGAATCATTTTTAGAGATGTACACGCCAAGTAATGCCGTATATGTTTACTGTGCTGCTCATAATTTGAATCTATTACTCAATGACAATGATGTAGTGAGAGAGGTTATTGATATGCAAAATTTTTGTGAAACATTTCAACAAATTCATAATTTTATCGGGCATAGTATCAAAAGATGGAATATTTTATCAAGTTTTATATCTAATAAAAAAAGTGAGTCTTCAAATTCAATAACATTAAAAGATTAAACCGTACTAGATGGGCAGGACGTTATGATGACGTTTTTTCTTTAAAAGTTTGGTTTGTTGAAGTCCAAAAAGCGCAAACGAAAACAATTCTGTTAAATTGCAAATCAGATGAAAGAAACGAAGCTTTTTCACTCAAAAAGAAGATCTAAAACTACAATTTTATTATGTTATTGGTTTTCTATTGCAAGATCCTACTTACTATCGATGCAGCCCTAAAGCACTTCAGTCTAAAGCCAACGATGCCTTAAAACGTTTGAAAATTTGTCTAGAAGAATTGGAAAGGTATTGATTCAAAAATGGAAACAAATGGTGTACCAAAAAAAGGGTTCATCACCCTTGAATTTTCTAAAACTCGTCAGAGGAAGGTAAAACGCCATTGCGAAGATGAGCGTCTTCAAGATCCGGAAAGTTTGTTCAAAGTGAACATGTATGTATGTATGTATGTATATTGGGGTGCAATGACATTCACTGAGACCTAAAAGATCTATTTTGCCCCCTTACTTCTACTCAGTTTCTGAGAAGAGTCTCAGAAACTAGTAGTTCCTTTAGTCCTATTTCCCGGAGGAATTTTATTATATCTGCAGGCTTCAACTTAGGCAAATGTTCCTCTTCTATCCAGTAATCTCCTAGGTGCTGTGCTCTAGGATTCTGAAGTGCTGTGCAGTTGGAAAGTATGTGGATGGAGGTTTCTTCTTCCATTTCACAAAATCTGCATTCTTCTTCCTCCGCTATTTTGAGCTTTTTCAGGTGCCCATTCAGGTGACAATGTCCCGTTAAAACTCTTGGCGCAGTTTTACTTTGACTTATGCATTCAGGCCCCCAGAAAGGTATTTCAGTCCCCCTCTTTGCTTGTTCATCTGCTATTCCATTCCTTCTATTCCAGTGTGTCCATCGATATCAGTGTATCCTGGAATCCATAGTAAGGTGACTATATTGTTCTCGCCTAGTTCATTGAGTTTTTCTAGGCATTCCCACGCCATTTTGGAACTGATTACACAAGAGCTCAGTGCCTTAATGGCTGCTTGACTATCCGACATTATGATAATCCTTTGTCTTCTGTACCCTTTATCAATATTGAACTGGGCGCACTTTCTTATCCCAGTTCCATCTATTGCTTTTGAGCCGTCTGTGTATCTACCAAAGTGAACATATTTCATCGAGTATTGGACATCATTATAAGCCAACTGAAATCGCCTTTCCTTCCAATGAATAAAATTGTTTCAAACTTCAGTGTCTTGCAGCCTTCCACTTTAAAAGTTTCAAATGACACTGATCTATTAAAAAAAACTCTATAATGTGAGAGAAGAAGCCTATGGTCATTAGTGGGATATAAGTTTGAACTGAGTACAACGTGACGACTTTTACTGCTAGGGCCCAATGAAAAGAATTTGCCACGGGGCCCAGATGGTATAGTTACGCCACCGCTGATAATGGTAATTAATTATGTACCGAAACTAGTAGCAGCCTAATTGTTCTTTGGTGGACAATATTAAATATTGTGGTTTGGACTTTGAGTTTTATTGAACCCTTTTGTTTGATGAATATTTCTTTATAATTCATGTTCAAATGGAACGATTTAGAATGTAATCAATATTCCTGGAGCAATACTATACGTTATAGTATCGTCAACGTGAAGACATCTAACAGAAAACGTAATAAATACAGTACAACGTACAGAAAAATTAATAAAAACGTTGTGGTCTTGATTAAAGCGACCAATTATAGAACAGGATCTGTTTTTTCAAAATTCTACTGAAACCAAACGACAAATAATGATAAATAAAAGCGTTTTCTACTTGACAGAAAGACAGACAAAACTTAAATTTATTCGAGATTGTCGCTTAAGTCCTTGTGGTAGTTTTAAAGCAAAAAGGGTCGTGTGCTAAAAGTTCTGATTATGTGGTAGTAGGTAATCGGCTTAGGGTGGTCTGACTCATAAATAACTCGAAGATAACTTTATTAATGTGAATCGCTTTAACACATTATTACGAGAGCGAGAAGTACTCAAAATGTTGACCAGCAGGCATGTATCCAGGAAATGGGTCCAATGAGAAGTAATAAAGGACATTTTTTTTGAAGATATCATGTTCAAAGCCATCAGAGGAAAAGTAGGAAAAGTTTACAAGGTGAAAACAGCACGTTAAAATACAGATTTTGTCACAAACATTTTTAAACTTCTGTTAAATATCGAGTTATTATTATTATTATAGTTACAAGCAATCTGATAATTATAAAAAGTGTAAGTAGGTATAGTCTGTACAGAAAGTACGAGGAGTAATAAATCATTCATTTAAGTAGATTTCATAGACGTACCAAAATATATTTTAAGAGGGTATACCGTAAGGTACATTTTGTATTGAACGAATGAGTTGCAGCTATGCTAAAGAATATACGATTTAGGTCAGAGGTAACGGGATGTACTAATTTTAATAAAAAAAAGTGATAGTGGTACATAAATTTTAGTAAGTTTGACAAAGAAAGGCAACACAGTTCATTCATAATAGAAAACAAACCAATCTGTAACAATAATTATTTTATATATTTTTGTATATGTGTGTGTGTATAAATGCTGGATATACAGTTTCCAAATCTTGGCAAGATGAAAACATTAAAAGCGGAAGACAGGCATTCGTGGAAGGTTTGTCGTTAGGTTTGCAGCCACCCTATGGAAAAGGAAAAAGACTTATCATTGTCCATGTTGGAAGTTCTGATGGTGGATTATTAACTTTTATTTCAAAACGCACGGGGGACTATCACGAAGATATGAATGGGGATGTCTTCGAGGAATGGTTTGTTCAAATGTTGGATCTGATTCCAAAAGGGGCTGTTATTGTTATGGACAACGCAAGTTCACGGTTACGAGAAGCATTGCCCACAAGTCGTTGGCGTAAAGCAGAGCTTTTGGAGTGGCTTATTTCGAAAAATATTAAGTTTCCAAAAGATCCACTAAGGAAAGAACTTTACAGAATTGCAAAAATGAACAAGAATAAATACAAAACCTACATTGTAGAAGAAATAGCTTCTTCTCGTGGTATATCAGTTCTTCGACTTCCCCCTTATCATTGTGAACTTAATCCCATAGAATTAATATGGGCTCAGGTAAAGGAGGAAGCTGGAAAAAAAATACTACTTTTAAAATAAACGATGTTGTGAAATTGTTTGAGAGTGCTGTAAGTCATGTTAGTAAGGAAAATTGGACAAACTGTATCGAGCATGTTATCAAAGTAGAGGCAAATATGTGGAAAATTGACAATATTTGTGATGATTTAATCGACCCTATTATTATTAATGTCAACAACGATTCTTCCTCTTCCGAGTCGGATATAGAATAAAATGTAAGTGATAAATGTATTCCAATAATTATTTCTTCTCATTTTTTTATTATATTATAATTTAAAACGTTTTTTCCCCAAAATACACACCACTGCATTGCGTTATTGCTTATCTGCTAATCCTTTAACAATGAAGAAACCCTAAATTTTGCTACAACTGAAACAAATACGGGGTCGATCTACCTGGTTTTTAGATTTACGGAAGAAATGTAATTTAAAGTAAGAGATTTATCAAAAATTTCATGGTGCTCCCTGTAAAGGATTTGCATACTTAATTAGGGTTTATTACTCCTCGTACTTTCTGTACAGACTTTAGCAAGAATGTTTGCTTTTTCGATTGGCCCTAATGTCAAGCATTTTATCAGGAGAAACATCGATGTCCCAGCAGTGGCGGATCCAGGGCACTGGTTATAGACATATAAAATAATGATAACAAACAATAAAGTTTTATGTGTCATAAAAATTAGATGATAATAATAAATAAAACAAATAACATTCTGTAGATGCAAAAAATCATATAAAGCATTCCCAAAAGGTGAAAATTATATAAACTGAAACAGATCGGAGATTCGGCTCTCGAATAATGAATATTTCGGACGAAGCATGGGGAGGTAATTACCCCCTTACCCCTCCCTGGCTCCGCTACTGTGTCCCAGTGTACTGAGCTTGCAGTAAGGGAAATTCATCCTTCTAAGAGTAGAAAAAGACCTCTTAATTCTGGCTGTAGTAACAGGTAAAATAGAAAGAATTAAGTACCAGTAAATGATGAATAGCAAGAAAGATACTTTTGCTACAGAGTGCTCCAAAACTTTCAAGGTTTCGCTATTTCTGTCTCAATCTTCACACACTTGGTTGCACCCTGAAGAGCAGACAGCGAGTAATTAACTTCAATATACGTAGAAACCTGCTCTAGCTGATTTGCATTTTTATTTGAGGCGAAGCTTTGTTCGACGCATAATCTTCGACATAGTGAGAATTTTAAAAAATAAGATTTTCAATGTATGCCGTTCAATATGTTCACTTATTTTTACTTCATTGCTGTGCCTATATAAAAATTATAAAATCATTGTTTTTGTATTACCTATGTGTGAAAAACTTCGGGAGGGTCCGAGTCCCCTGGATCCACAGCCTTGAATATATTCCTGTTGACCAGACAACAACAGTTATCTCTACCGTTAGAAAAAAAGTGTATCAAGAAAATTAAACGATTAGAAACTTTGAAATGAAGCAGTTGAAACAGAATAAAAGTTTTTTGGGGAAATTTCATCCAAAAATACATTCAAAAACACCAGAAGTTCAAATATTATCCAATCTCTAACACTAATTAATCTCTTATAATTACTAATTATTGATATAAATGGAGAAAAGCTTTGAGAGAACGTATAAAAATAAAATTATTCAATTATTGTTATATTTTATTATGGTTATTTATATATTTTTTAAATAATTCTCAATGTTTAACTGGTATTTTGATAATTGAACAGTTTTTTTTTCATTTAAACCAGTTATATTTGACATATTCCTGTTCAAAAAAGTGCGATAACTTTTAAGTCAAAAATTTTTATAAAACTTTTGTAATCCACAGTTTTATACTTATAATCTTTCAAAATTGATCAGATTTTGTATAAAATGCTGAACTGTTTGAGAGTCACTGTTCATCTTCACCTGAAATATTACAATATAATCGAACATAAGCCCAGCAGATTTCTGAAAATCAACACATGGCCTACTATTTTAAAACCAATAAATTATATTCAGCATTAACTATAAGGGCAGGCTTGTGGTGTATATAGTTTATAATACAACCATGGGGATAGAATTTGTCACAACATAGGTGGGCTAAAGAAAATCTTAAAGTAAAGAACGTCGCAGGGCCGTATAAGTACTTATGGTTTATTTGTATTTGTTTGCATGCAGCTTTCAGACCAGGAAGGCAAGCAAATATACATCAATTGATAATACATATACATTTTAAGAAGACTAATTGATAATACAATTGAAGCGGGAGAAGAAATGTATTTAGCATTTATAGACTTGAAGGCAGCTTTTGATACAGTAGAAAGAGAAAAAATTTGAGAGGTATTGGTAGACTTAGGAGTACCGAAAGCTTTAATTATTATAATCAAAAGCACATACAAGACTGTCAAATTAAGAGTGCGGAAAGGCGGTCGAAGATCGGAAGAGTTTTCAATGAAAAAAGGTATAAAACAAGGTGATAGCTTAAGCCCACTGTTGTTTGTTATTATTATGGACAAAGTAGTGAAGGAAATAAACAGACAAGGAGGAAATCTGGACACGATAATAGGGTACAGTAACATGGTACCGGTCAGACTAAGTAACCTACTATACGCAGACGATATCGTACTCATAGCAAAATCGGGAAATAAAATGCAGAAACTAATTAACTTACTGGCAAGAGAAATAGAAAAGATGAAAATGACAATTAAATACAGAAAAAACCAAAGTAATGATAGTAAATGAAAATCGGGAATAATTACGAGGAATTGAAATGTAATCACAAAACATTAGAAAGAGTAACAACCTATAACTACCTAGGAAGTATTTTAACAGAAGATTGAAAAAAAGACGCAGAACTTAATTACAGAGCAAATAAATCAACAAGATTATATTATTCCTTAAATCGAACATTACTTAGCCATAAACACATTGATAGGAATACAAAGATGGAAATATACAACAAAATTACAGTACCAACTATAGCTTATACCAGTGAGAACTGGGTACTGCAGAAAATGCATGAAACTAAAATAAATGCAATGGAAATGAAATAATTAAGGAGAATAGCAGGAAAAACGAAATGGGACAAAGTAAGGAACGACGAAATCAGAAGCATAACTAATCAAGACCCAATAATATCAAATATTGAAAAGAAACAATTGAACTGGTTTGGCCACCTAGTAAGAATGAAGCAAGATAGAATAGCGAGAAAAGTAATGGAAATGGGGATATCAAGAAAAAGACAAAGAGGAAGACCCAGGAAGAAATGGATAGACCAGATTGACGAAATTGGAAAGAACAAAGGAAAGTCATTAGGAGAGATGAAGGCATTAGCCAGAGACAGAAAATAATGGAAAACATGGGTTCAGGAGGAACTCCAACCAGACGCTTGAGAAGGCATAAGAGAAAGAAAGAGAAAGTTTGCATGGTATTAACAGTGTTCTATGTCCTTCGTACAAATATATAGGATTTTTAACAATTTTTACATAAAATTGTTTCAAAGTGCTTTATAAAATCAAATAAATAAAAGTCAGACTTCAGATGCAAATAACCTTACTGATTTTTAGAAAAAAACCTGTCGAATTTTACTCGTAATTCACTGAGTTCACTGTACACAGTCTACTGCCTACAAAATTACCTCTTGTTGAATATTCAAACCTAGGAGTTCATCCATCTCTCAAATGTGGTTGAAGCCTTTCAAAGAAACACAAAGTCAAACCTTAACGCATACCATATACTATACTACATCAGAATGTTAGCAAATATTTGTTATTTTATTGTTGAATATTTGCTTCCTTAAATCTCTAATTATCTGCATTTCCTCCCTAGTCTTCTTACCGGAAATTGAGAGATACAATCACGATCCGTGCGAATTTCATGATATACTATACCACTTGTTGAGTCCGCATCATATCGCTAACACCACCTAATATCATTACATTCAATTCTGTCACTTTTAGATTTTACATCGTGGTCGCACTGTATAGTTGTATAACTGTATAACAAACTACATCTTGTACACAATAATTTACTCAACTAACGTAAACTCAGGCGAAGTAGATGAAAATAAAAAAGAATCTGTTACGTGCCTGTCTAGGGGTTGTTACAAATTTATTGTTTGGGTTTATAGATACTTAAAAAGTTTGACAGGACACATATGTTATCTTGTATCTACTTGAACTAAGTAATGTATTATGTACAGATTTTTTCATTGGATACATTCACACGATATTTGAAAAATATCAAACTTATTGAATAGTAAATTGTATGAAATTTTAGTTGTTCTGTTTTTGGGGTTACGTAGCCAGAGGGTAAGAAACGGATCCTATCACTAAGTATTCATGTATGTATTTACTAAAGACCTAAAGATCTTTTGTGCCTCAGAGACTAATAGCTCCTCTAGTCCCATTTCCTGGAGGAATTTAAGGAAATCTACAGGCTTTAACTTTGGTAAATGTCTCTCTTCTATCCAGTAATCTCCCAGGTGCTGTGCTCTAGTATTCTGAATTCGCAAGTATGTGAATGGAGGCATCTTCTTCCTTGTCAAAAAATCCACATTCTTCTTCCACCACTATTTTAAGCTTTTCACCCTATTACTAAAACTCCCCAGTCCTTCCTTCTGAGCTATTCATTAACCGTACCATTGAAAACATAAAATCTACTCTCTATCTACAGATTGCGAAAAGTCTATTCGAGACATACGATTTACACAAATACGACAAGGAAAATATGAGAAAAACTACTTGAAAGAGAGATAAGAATAAATGTTCGTAGTCAGCGTCGGGCGTGTGTTCAGCTCCAGCTACCAATCTGATATGAAAGCAGCGCTGCCAGTTTAGAATGTTTGGTATTTTCTAAGGAATAAATAACTTATTTTGTATTTGACTTTTAACACGAGATAACGCCGTATTTAGTGGGAGAAAATCGAGATTGGTAATATTATTGACTATGTGAGATCAACACAAATAAGAATAAAATATTCTAGTTCAAGAAAAAATTTGGACAAATTACAATCTGCAATAAATAAAATCTATACACTGCTTTCGATTTAACAATTATTGGTATTCAACATTGTTGCCGACAAAAATTGGGAATAACTTTTACAGATAAGTACTTTTGGAAACAGCGGTTAAAGTGGGGGGCACTAAACACACGCCCATCGCTGGCTGCGCACAATTGTTCTCTCTATTTCAAGTAGCTTTTCTAATACACACAACCAAACTTATATGGAATCACTCAGTATTTGTGACTAAACTATTTTGTAGGGAAAAAGCTGGGTATGCTAGTCGAAGCTAAGGTTTTTTGCTGTTAATGAGCATGATAACAAAAAATAAATGACTGCACATTAATTTTAATCTTTCAAATTTTGTGTTCAGTAGTAAAATCACGTTACTCCTTTAATTTTATCTCGGTCCAAAGAAGATAATAATGCCTTATGTTGGACTAACAGATGTGCAGAGGGGAAAAATTGTTGCTCTCATTGAACAAGGAATGCCCCAACGAGACGTAGCAGAGGTAGTAGGCGTTACCCAGGGTATTGTATCAAAAATGTATGCAAGGTATTTGGAACTTGGAACTCTCAAAAATAGGCCTAGACAAAGTCGTCAAAGAATTACAACTGAACAACAGGACCGCTTTGTGTGCCAAATTGCTAGAAGAAATCCAAATGTTTCTCATCCAGAGCTGAAACGACAGCTTCTAGAAGCTGCAGGTGTAAATGTTTCGGTTGAAACTATACGAAGAAGACTTTGTGTTCGAGGGTTGTACAGCAGGAGACAGTTACGGGTTCCAGAGTTGTCCAGGCAAAACAAAACTGACCGGCTGAATTGTTGCCGTCAACACCAAAACTGGACAATTGAAAATTGGAAAAATGTTTGTTTTTCAGATGAGACCAGAATTGGCCTTAGATCAGATGATCGACGAATTCGGATTCTCAGAGCTCCACGAAGACAAGCTAGAATCCAGAATGCCAGATCTATCCCAAAATATAAAGGAGGAACAATAAAGTTTTGGGAAGGTATTATAAGAGGAACAAAAACTCTTTTGCTTCCTCTCCAACAATCTTTAATCGGACGAAGGTATGTTGATTTGGTGTTAGAACCAGTAGTTAGGCTTTGGCGAGTTGCAGTTGGGGATAATTTTATCTTCATTCAAGATAATGCACCTCCCCATACTAGCAGAGTGGCTCGAGAATGTCTTGAAACGGAAGGTGTCTCCATTTTGGGCTGGCCTACATGTTCACCGGACTTAAATCCAATTGAAAACTTGTGGGACCTGCTTGAAAGAAGAATTAGAGCTCGTCGGAACTCTGCAGGAAATATCGCACAGCTCATTAGGCAGCAGCGTTAGGAGAATGGGAAAACATACCGCAAGAAAATGTTGACAATTTAATCGGAAGCATTCCAGCGCGAATTGAAGATTGCATAAGGGCTAGAGGTGGCAATTGACATTTTAACCTTAATTTTCCCGCGCTGTCATTCTGTCGAAAAACATATATTTTTGACGCAAAGTGAGATTGCATTGTAAATAACCTAAGAGTTTATTCAGGTTGAGCAAGCTTTTTTATTTTTTCGAACAGGATAATCTGTTATATATTTCTCTGATATTTTTTTGAAGAGATGTTTTTGTCATTGTCCTCAATTTTTGATTATTTATCTGCTTCTCCAAACAGCAGATGCACTGTAGAAGGTGAAGTTGTTCTGGCAGCGAACCATGTTATTATGTGTGGTCAGAGAAAAAGTGGGCAAAAAATGGATGATCAGATCCTACTGTTTGCAAACTAGTGCAGTGAAAAGTGATCCCTATGAAATCAATGCAAAAGAATTGACATAGTACTGAAACTTTATAGTAGACACATGATGTCAACAATCTTTTTACCTCCCTCCTAAAATGCATTTTGTTATTTATTTTCCTAATGTTTAATGGCAAATGATTAAATAATCTTTTACTATCATATATAATAGATTTTTTTGTTAGAGAGGAGGTGGGAATAGGTAAGGAGACTGTATGAGAAGCATGACTATTGTAAGCACGAGCTGAACAGATTTCCAATATCTGTTTATAAACAACTTGTATTTATTATTCATCATGATTTACCATGAATACTATAAATATTAATTAATAAATTAATTTTTATCTCTGAAATATTTAAGGATATATAAACTATTGGTTAGCAACAACAATTTTTTTAGAAGAATTATTTCAAAATGCATCAAGTCAGGAAAATAGTTATTATTTCTCAAAAACAATGTGACATTTCCTGTATACAATAAAAATATGAAATTTCTGTGTATTATTTACTTTATAAATATTTGCAACAATTTTTCTTCATAGCATAATCATTAGTGCAAAAACAAATCTTCTCTCAAAATAGGACTACCCAAATTAACAATACCACAAATAATTGTGAATAAATCATCAACAATCGGTACCAAATGCAAAGGAAAAGTATTTCTGAAAATTCTGAAAACCTTTATCCTCGCATTCAACAAATGGTAACTCCTATTGTTGAAGCCTCAGTAGTGCTTTAGCTCCATCAAAGTCACTAAATGAGTTCGATATCATGTCATCCTTGGAGGTGGAAGGGAGTCGATTAATCTAAAATTTGAAATGACCAATATAAGTATAGTTATTTAGTTTTGACTTCAATAAAAATAACCAGCAAGAGAACTTGCTTGTCTTCTTTCAGTAAGATTTTCATATCTTCTCTTTTTCTGTTCTATCTTCAGACTTTTTGATTTTGTTATAACACTGGACACAGGTAAGTTTTTACTTTACAGCAGTCTTTTTCAGGTTCTGTTTCTGATAGCCCCCTGAAAAATTGTTAGATAATTATTTCAACCACATTTAATATAAAAAGCAAAATACTTACAATCACTAGGAGTTATGAAATCGTCCTCGACAAAATGTTTAGAGCAAACTCTCATGTTTTTGGTAACTCTTTTTCCTATTTTCAATTTGATCTCCCATAGTTTCTTTCTATCAACCATAGTCATCATTCCGGATTCTCCAATACTCTCGACTCTCTGACCCTCATTTGTAAAATGATGAAAGGTCAAATCGGGGTTTTTTTATACACATCCAGGTACCTTACAATTTGCTCTGCTGGTTATTTTCACTTTTAACAAACTATTTATCACTATCAAACAACTATATTACTATAATCCTCACACAAATGCACGCTTGGATGTAAATAAATACAAAGCAATCACACTTGCTGGTCACGTGACATTTGTGCGAGTTTATTCCGCCAGATAGCGTATCTCTTAGCATTAAAAGTGAATACGGATTATTAGAATTAATAATTTCCTATTCTTTTCTTTTTTTTCACGAGTTAATTCAAATCTAATTAATTTTCAGAAACCAAAAAGAAACCATTAGGTTTGTTTTGTAAATTATAATTAATTCTTTAATCCGTATGTGAAAATTTTTTTTATGAAAATATTGGAAAAAGAATGAGTTTTATTTCTAAATAAATTATTTTCATATATTCCATACATAATTCAAAATATTAGGTGATTCCGTATAAGTTTGGTTGTGATTCCTCATCGTACTTGCGTATATCGTATGTCGGGAATATAATTTTCGTTATCTGTATATAGCTGGAATAATTGGAAGTATTCAATCAAATTCCAGACAGCAATAACAAATTTTCTCAACATACCTCGACCTAAGTATAACGATTTTTAAGTGGAATCACAGTAAATATTTCAAAAATGATTGGTGATGTTTATAATATAATTATTTCCCACACAAAATGGCCCTGTTTGTTTACCTCAAGTACTGCCACTCAAAACAGTAATAAAACCCGTCTTAAAAAATATTTTGAAGCAGCTTCTAGTGTGCTTGTTTTTATAAAATTTATCTATACGTTCGAGGGTAACTGAGATATATTATCTCAAGTACTAATTATGTATTTATTACTCTTTAACTAGTAATTACATATGTCAAATTGAGGTTGATAAAGACCTTTTCTTTTCAAATAAAATGTGGATTGTTTTTATTTTTCCAGCATAAATTTTGTAGTCAAAGGCAAAGAAACGAGTTTGCCGAAGCCATCTCTTAAATTAGTTGTCATATGTCATCTATTCCACCTGTATATTTGTCAGAAATAGCTTTTGATGGGCAAATACCTATAGGTATAACACATTTGATAAAACACAACTTTATGTTAAAATGCTTTTTCTCAGTGTGATTCGAGTAAAGCTGTAAGCACTTATTATGAATCTCAGTGTGGTAAGCAAACCTGACTCTCACGCGGTAGACCCGGGTTCGATTCCCCGTGAAGAAGTTTTTTTATTGTCAATTTTATTTTTAAATAATTATTCTGCTTGATATTAATAACGACAACAGGTATACGTTTGAAATATTTAGCAGAATATTCATTATTATAGATAATGGTACGGTACCCTTCATGAGGGAGTCCGACTGGCAACATCTACTTATCACAGCATCGTATATTTAAAAAGGGAAACCGTAGCATTATACAAATTGGACATTCAAGAACTGTACGTTTACCACAAAAAAAATAGCGGAAACATAAAATTGAATTGTTAAATTTTCAATTTGAAGTTATATTACAGTTTATAGAAATTTTTATTTTCTAGATTTTTTCTTAAGTGGGTCGTAGAAAAAATATGCTGTTCGTCCTCGTGCGATATGGCCATCATATCCACACTAGTTGCACAAACTACTATTTCTATTAAAATATGCTCTTTTACATTTAAAAACAACCTGCCAAATGTCAAATCAATTTATCCATCCATTTTAAAGTTATCGAATTAAGACATTCAAGTTTTCAAAATTACAACACCCTGTATTTCAAAAAGTAAATGTGCTAGACCCCTTAATCCTCATATCATTTTGTCCAATTTTACGAGAGGAATCTACATGCAAACGTTGTAATTACCCTTAACGTCCGAGATGCTTATACCATTTTTTGCGCGATCGTATTGAAATAAATTCCGAATAAAATAATTTAAATTTCTTCGAAATGAACGAAATGTCAAAAGTGACATTTATACTTCTCTATCAGTTTAAAATATATTTTGCATTTTGGTGAAATTGTTTTTATGCTATTTATTACTTTTCGACGTCTGAACGGTAAGTAAATCACTTACCGACGTGTTAAACTTAGAAACCAGTAAACACAACCTACCGTCCTGACAACCGATGCTGTAAATAAACAAAAAAGATCAATCGCGCAAAAAAAATTATGGAAATAATAGTAAAAATTTATCCGAACAAATTCAAGTAGATCACCAGCACTGCGAATACCAGCTTTGCATAGAATTTTAATATAGCATCGGTGGTTCAGTGGTAGAATGCTCGCCTTCCACGCGGGCGGCCCGGGTTCGATTCCGGGCCGAAGCATATGAATCGCTGCTTCGTAAACGAGAGAGAGACTCAGGAGAGAGCACACGCACGTAAGCAATGCACATAACGAAGCAACGTAACATAACGTAACGTAACGTCGCGACCCCCGGTCGCTCAAACATAACCTGACGTAAAGAACTAAAGTTCCAAAAGAACAATTCCTAAAAACTAAAACAGATTATTCAAATCTAGTAGGTGGCTTGGAAAGTCTACCTGAGTTATATAGTGACATATTTTTTTATAAAGCTCTCTTTCTACATCTGAAACTTCAGTCTCACTTTCATTTGTAATTATTATTCTAATTTATTCTTGATCATTACTGGATGCACTGGAATATTCACTATCAGTCTCACTGTCATTATCTGTCATGTTTTCACTTACAACTTCTTCATCTATAACATTACTGTTATCTACTATATTGTCTAGTTCTATAAAATACCTAACTTCCTGTTGAGATAAATCATGATTCTTAGGGCTATTATTACAAATTACATTTTGTTGTTTAATTTGTTAAATTGTCCCACTTGATTTATTTTATTATCTTCCCACTTGAACAACAAACTCAATTAAATTTACTGCGCCATGTTAGTTGTGTAATTTCTTGTAAAATTACTATTTAAAGTAACAAAGGTTTTCATCAACTTCTCGACATATTGGCATCCCCGGTAGAGCTGTCACCGTCATGATTGACTTCTCAGGCACGTTCAGCTGGTACCAATTGTACTACCTTACAAGATCAAAGGATTTCCGTCGGGCCTCACTTCTTTTTGTTGTGTGTATTCTTTGGTCAAGAGAAACAACTGGAAATACCTAATCGCTGTGATCTAATATCTTAACCGCTAAAAGTTTTAGCACTTTTCTACAAAAATTTCTATGGAAATGCATGAATCTTTCAGATTATTTTCTAAACTGAAAAAATCAATCAGTACTTCCTTTTACCTCTTTCACAGTTCAGCATAATCTGGTGATTCCTTTGAAACGCAATTTTGTCTGTTTATTTATCTATCATTATTTATCTTGTTGACCAAATAATGTTTAAATAACTTAAAGCCGCTTTCATGAAAATTGGAATAACAAAAATCACACCATATACCGTTTCCATTTCTATTTTTATTAACATTTAAATATTTAAAATAAACAATAAAAGATTTTATTTTTGCTTTGCTGCTTTTTGCTGTAAGTCTGTTTCAGGTTTAAAATAAACTTGAATAGAAGTTTTGTGATGATTGATACCCATTTAAGCATCATTCCGCCAATATCAATAAAGTCCAAGCCAAGTAATTAAGAAAAATAAACGTATCTATATTGTGTAAATAGTTACGGGAAAAGCATTTTATGTCAATTATATTTGTTTATAATAACTTTATACTGTTGACGTAATAAAGATCTAATGAAAACGGTTCTTAAAAACGGATTTTAAACAGAAAACTTTTCATAGTTATAAAATACATGATTTAAATGTTCTAATAACCTAATATAGAGCTTATGAAATGTGGATGGAATAAATTTACTTTTCTTGAGTTTTCCTCCCTTGTTTTTGAGTTCAAGGGCACTTCTCATTTGGAAAGATCAACTAAATCTCTACATAAACACCTACAGGCTTTTTTGTTTATATTTTAGTACATTAACAATTTTAGGACTTGGGAAAATTACGATTTTCGATTTTTTTTTTGATATATTGTAATCTGATAACTAAGAGATCGTGATTGGCTTAAACTGTGCAGGCCCTCCGGTTTGGCGGTGGTGGCGTCTTGTAGTTGCGTCCTGAGCATAACATTTTGCCTCCCAGCACTATAAATCTCGCAATAATAGCAAATGTCTTGTATGTCGGGGGTCATGAGGAGGTCTGCAACACTTCTGTGCCATCAGAATCACAATTTCCCCAGAGGGTGCCTCCGCAATGGTCAATTGGTTAGTCCGGTGTTTTAACAGCAAGCGGAAGCAATGAAACCGAACAAAGTCATCAACAATCACGTTATGTAGGTTAGTTGGATCCTCCTAACTCCCAAAGTCCTCACGAGTGGGCCCCGAAAGACTTTCTAACATTTTCTTGATCCCACGCACCCATCTCTAGTAGTAGATACTTCATGAAAAATCCGGTAGTTCGGATAGATACTGGGATAGATATTTGTCAAAAGAGCCATCACCCGTGACAGACGTCAGTCGGAAATTGTCACACATTTTCTTGTTGCCTTCTATGTCCTGGCTGTATTATTATATATTGTAAATAAGTGAAACTCAATAGATCTTTTTTTTCACATGTTTATTTAAAATCGAAGTAGGATAGAAAAATCTAATCAACATAATAATAATGTCGTAAAAGCAATTAATATATATATTAATAGACAAATTAATAACAATAATCTGCAAGCTAGTCAGAATCAGCGATTTCCATGTAGCTTGAAATTACTAATAGATTTTGTTTAACTGTTGCGTAAAATTATTATTGAACCGTAATATAAACAAAAAAACTTTACAAGGACATTAATAATTTTCTCTAGTACTTACCGGCTTACTGGTCATCTATTGCTTCAACAATAATGTCAATAATCTGTCTGGAAATAGCAACAAAGTAAACATCTCTTCCCTATTTAACCAACTAGCTGTAAATCTGTAAGAATTTGAAGGGCGGGTGACCCCACAGCACTTAGGCCACAATCGATCCATTGTGCATCCTTCTGAGGTTCAGACATCCTTCTAGCTCGTCATCCAGCCTACTTGTTTGAAGTAGGCGATAAAGTCGCCGGAAGTAAGCTCCCTAATGCTGGCTTGTGTTAGCCTGTACTCACCGAATACAGAAAACCTAAATTGAGAGACTGTCGAACACATTCACAAAGAATGTGTTCGACAGTCTCATCTTCCTGTTCACATCCTCTACAAAGTGAAGTTTCAGACAGACACAGTCTGTAGAGGTGTTTTCGTAGGTGGCAGTGACCGGTCAGAATACCCGTGGCTGTCCGAAGGTTCTGTCTGTTCATAGTCACGTATTTTTTGTCTACTTTGCTGTCCGGATACTGCAGCAGCTCCTTGTCAAGCCTGCACCCTTTTGCATCGTACCATTTACCCTTAAACTTTTCAAGGGAGTGTTCCAATGAAAGTGCCAGGTCCCAAGAGTTTTTGGGGGGCTCCTTTCCTGGCTAGTGAGTTGGCAATGTGGTTACCTTTCAATTTGCTGCGGCCCTTGATCCAGCCTATAGTGACTTCGTTGTTGCTACAGGCTTCGATCAGGGACAGGTGACACTCCAGTAGGTACTATAGGCCTGGGCCGCGATTCTTGAAACCCAGGGAGTAGAACAAATGAGAGAAAGTAGGCGTGTCCACGAACTTGGCACGAAAACCGTATTCTTGAACCGAATAACAGTAGAACAGCGCTCCCCAGGGAGCAATTAATACATCTCTTAGGATTTGTGATAGAATGAGGCAGGGAACGCTCTTTGTTAGGTTATGTTTTCCTTTATGTGTATGTTTTGGGTGCATGGTTAAGATATTTCATTAGTCTATTTTCTTATTCGTTTTTCACTTATTTGTATTCAATTGGTTGAGGAGTGTTTCCACTGTGTCCATTCTTTTGCTGGATCATTCGGAACACTATTCAATATATATGTCAATTCAATCCAGTTTTTTTTCATGATTTCTCTGGTATAATCAGCTGTTAACCGACCTATGTACATTTCTGGCCTTTGTGTTATATAATCGGTTAAAATCTCTTTTTGTTTATTATTGATGGGAAACGATCTTCTCTTAGAACTATCCATTTTTAATTTCGCAAACCTACTAATTACTATCACCGAATACTATTCGGATTCGGTGTCTACTATAAGCTAAATACAAAATAAAACTGTAATCAGCTGTAATATATGTCTGTCAAAAAATAGTTGTATCTGATTGGTTAAAACCTTTGGCAACACTGCTCGTCGGGGAACTCTTATTCGGATACCTCCCCGACGGTCAAGAATACCGATGTCTCGTTCTCAAACAAGGGAGTAGAAACAAATTTGGGATCGCTCCCTAGGGAACGTTCTATTCTATAGCCGTCAAGAATCGCGGCCCTGATGTGATACGTGGTCGATTCAGGGCTAGTTCTACTATCCGTTAGGATGTGAATTTTATTTGGTGGTGTTTCTGTTTAGATTCAAAGATCTGGAGTAAATTCCACATCCTGAGCCCATATTGGTTCTAGAGCCATCCGTGAAGATGCGGATTGCGCTTTCTTCTGATGTGTCTTGTGTGTTATATTCAATGATTACCTTGTAGGGCCTATGGAAGGCATATTGTGGTGAGATTACGTCCGTATTGGCCTGCAGCAGTGGAACCTCACTGAGTGCCTCAAGCCACAGGCTACGTTTTTTTACTCTGTTTTCTAGATGAGAGTTCCATGTTAACTAACTATCAAATGTGACAACTAGATATTTCACCTCTGATGAAAAATTAAGTTCGGTATTTAGGAGCTTTGGGACTTGATGTTTTGCATGTTTCCTTTTTTTCGTGAAAAGAACAATTTCTGTCTTCTTTGGATTTATTGACAGTGAATGGTATTTGCACCATTGGTCTTTGAGGGCCTTTTGCATTAGAGCACAAATTATCTCCTCAAATCTTCCTGTTAGCAGAATGACTATTTCATCTGCATAAGCTATTGTGTAGAAATTGCCATCATTGAGGCGGCTGACCAAGGAGTCATGTTCCACAGTAGTGACGAAAGTACCCCTCCCTGTGGACACCCTTTTACAACCAAGCCTTTGATGTTAACATCGTCTACGCTGATTTTTATTTCTCTTTTTTAAGGGGCATGTTATATATCCAGCTATCTATGGTTTGGGGGATATTTTTGTTGGTAAGTGCGTTTGTGAGCAGCTAGCTATATTACCATGTGATAAAAATTTTTTTCAATTATTCCTATGCTCTATTTAAATCTACATCTTCATAAATATTTGGCTCTGTATCGCTTTTCACTGGTAACAAACTTCAAAGTCTTCTTTTTCTTTAATGCTTTCATCATTTACTGTATTTTACTCATTTATTCCGTTGATGAGGTCAAGAAAATATAATAGAAACATGATACTAGACCTAATTTGACCTCATCAATCACAAAATATCACAACTCGTCATTTTTTGTTTAACCCTAAGTTCCAGCCCCTTTGGCACATTTTTCACGTTCCCATCTAGACGAATGAGACCTCCGACAACGAAAGCTCTGCAAATGAGTGTATTATTTTGAAATACAGGGTGTTTGCATATTTGAGTGATAATCCAAGTATACTTTTTGTTAATTTCAAACAACAATCTTTTTTGGTTTAGTTTTTTTTTTTTTTTTTTATCGCATCAACCCAGAGGGTCATTAGCGAGGGACAGTGTATCAAACTTAGTCTTTTAAATTTTGCTAACAAT
>CAJUYI010001359.1:0-23195 GCA_910591695.1 Galerucella pusilla
TGTTGACAGTTTTTACCGGCAAATGATAAAAAATGACAGAAAAAAATAACAAAAAACAATAAATATTAGTCGAGGGGCTTGGATCACTAAGCTGTTAAATACAATGTTGAAAATTAGACGGGTTGTTTAAAGTAGTTTATTACGTTTATTCTTTTATTTCTTATTTTGTAGGTAATTTAATTTTTTTATTTTCCTCCACCCTGTACCAATTTGAAAGAAAGTGTTATACATTTTTGGAATCAACTCATCAAGGGAAATCCGGAAATTGAAAAAAAATTGGTGTGTTCCACTTAAAAAAAATGGCGATGACGTCATCACACGAAGATGGTTCACCCTGTAAATAACATTATAATTTGAAAAAACAGTAAATTAAAATCAAAAATTGACCTGTTTCGGGAATTTTTTAATATTATTGTTTATTTAGCTAATAATGAATTTATGCGTTACTTTATGGACGCACTGTATAATTATAATATATAAGTAGTTACTATAATAAATTATTTTCCGCTACTAGCTGTGAAGTTGACAATTATTGCTTTTCCCAGCCAACTGAGGAGTTGAATTCCTCTATTAGTGGTTGATAATACTCTATTATTAACTTAGGTCAATAATGGACAAATTCAAATACTTTGAGAATTCAGGGATAGTAAGTTCAACATAATTTTGTATACCCAGAAGATTGTCTTTAACATATTTGCTGCTTGAAATTACCTATCAAGATGAAATTATTTGAATAAAAATGCCATTAGCTTAAAATTCGCGCTCAACCAAAAATGACTGATGGCATAACGAGTACGTTCATAAAATATCGAAAACTGACAGTGTACCTGTCAGCCAGACGACGGAGTAAACGCTTCTCGTGGTGCGATAATGAATTATTTTTAATTTTTGTCTTAAATTTGCCTAGTAGTGGAAAAAATTGTAAATACACCATGGTGTTGAAGACATTTATAAACCTCGCACTTTATTCCGATCGGGAAAAAGCCACTCGCGAAATGATTATGGTTCTCGGTCAATAATAATAGTCTTCACCACCTTGGTGTATAATATACTATTACTTACGTTTTGGAAGGTGAAGTATCCAATCACAGCAGGTGTACAAAAACCCACTAACGCAACAGCAGTATTCGTCAAACCAAGTAATATAGCTAAACAAATTAAAAGATATGTTTAAAACACTGAAATTTAAAACAATGCCATAATAGTAGATATATTAAGTGCCAAGTGTCAAAAACGTTTCTTTAGTCACGAGTTTCTTGAACTTATGAAACGCGACACTCTCAGTAATATTTGAAGCATTTTGATTTACTTATGCTATGGATTCAATTGAAACTATTTCAACTATGAGTACTTTGAAACTAGTATATTATTCATAATAAGGTTAGGATTTTCAACAAAAATGATTGCTGATGTTGTATCTCACTAGTCGTTGAGTAGAAAATGTTTTTGGTTTAAAGTTACAGCACAATGTACAATGTTTTGCTAAAGGCAGAAAAGTTTAGCAGGTAAAAAAATATTTAACATTACCTGAGTGGTTAGGACTAATATCCACAAGTCCAGCTAAAGCTCCAGTGGACACTGCTCCATTTACAGTAACCGCTAACGTCAACATAGTTATAGCAGTTGTTTTGTCACAGCCTGAATAAGCTAGACCGAGCATGAAAACTCCTTGAATGCCAGTGGCTGAAACATAAAAACTATACATTACTTCATGTTGAGAATAACGTCTAATCAAATTGTCACTTGTACCACGATTTTTTGATTAGTTGACCTCCCTCCTTGCCCACACTTGCTCCATTAACTCCTTTCGTTTCGTCAAACCATTGTCTATGTCAAACCAAGCTAGTCCTGGTCATTCAAGACTGACCTTCTTACCAATTTTCTTTCCAAATGTCTGGTGTCTGAATATTTCCTTTCAACTTTCAATAAACTATGTCACTAATTTTATTTGACCATTAATCTTTTCTAGACATGTTTACCGTTTCAAAAACTTTGCCAGCTTTGAGCATCTCAGATCTTAGTCATGTAGGTACTGGTTCAGACAGTCTCCTGGTACTCAGGACAACGTAACCTTTCAAAGTATCGGAGTTTGTTCAAGACACCTACGCAAACATCTTGGCTGCTCTTCCTTGTCTTTTTATTTCAACAACGCAGTGGTGAATAGCTGTCATCACTTATGGGATTATCTATCCTTTTGTCTTAGCTCTTTAATTTCTCCTTCTTGGAGCCGTCCGTAAACCAGGTTTCCTCGTCCAGTTTTCCCTGTCTGGTAAAGTTATTTGGAATTTATTATTAATGCTATATCTGGTGATAGTTGCTTTGCCTTGTATGTAAAATGTGTAGTAGATTCAGCAGAATCTCCATCGCAATTGTGAGAAGAAAAAGGAAAATTCAATTTAACGAAAGAAATATTTAATTTAATAAAATTCTAATTTCATTCTATACTTCTTCCTAACGTATTAAAATATAATGTTTTAAAATATTCAAAGCATATTTCAAGGTATAATAGTGCTGAAACGATATCGCTACACAGTTCGCTCAACTCGTATTTTCACGAGCATTGAACTGAAATTTTATAATTTATTTCAACTCTGCCATTAATTTTCTGCGGATTTTCTTTCAACTTGAGTGTTTAGAAGCAATACGGCGTGCGGTAAAGCTAACCACTAACAATATTATCTGAGGGCCTATTCTCATATTTGCTGCCGTCATTATAAATTTCCTCTTATACTAATGTCTTTTTGGTAATACGCGTTTGAAATTTGCATTTTTAATTAAAAACTCGATTTTGTCTGGCATACTCTAAGTAAATTTTACAATTGATACCATAAGAAAGGTAAATTTTCGATGGTAGGGCGCATAAAATATTCGCCATTTTGTGAATAAAATTAATAAGTTCTGTGGTTATAGTGACTTCATTACCTGACTTAATGTGCTTGTTCTACCTTCATCATAGTATAATCTTGAAATATTTAACAAAGTAACTACTGTTTGTTATTTATTATACTTTGTCCACGACCACCTATTAATAAGTAAATATTTTACCTCCTAACTAAAGGTATATGGTACCCATATATCAACTGTCGTGAATTATGGTTCATAATACACTGTAGTGTATTATGGTTCATAATTCACGACTAGAGATGGGGGTACAATATGAAATAAACTATTAAATCTGTGTATTTTGTTCAGGAAATTTGTTTCTGACATATGTCGTATCTATAAAATATTGTAATTTTCAGTATTGATACTTTTCATAACAATATTTTCTAATATTAAGTATTTTAAAACAATATATTTATAACGGTACGTTGTATTGATACTTTCTACAGTATCGCCCATCTCTATATATGTCAAATTATTTGAAGTAGATGCCACAACATTTTGAGGTTAGTAATATGCCAAATCGCTACTGACTTTTATTTTTTAATGAATAAATTAAGTGTCGTGGACAAAGTATAGTATTCTACTCGCAATTTATGGCCATAATTCACTTGGGTGACTTGCGCCCCTCGCCTGCGGATGGTGACGCAAAAGTCACCCATCGTGAATTATGGCTATCATAAATTGCTCGTTTAATAATATACTATTCTTTCTACTTTCTAAATATATTTGACGATAATTAAGATTGTTCTTCGTATTTGAAATAAGGAAAAGAACCAATCAGATTATGTTGTTAGCATTAACGACCAATAAGAAAACATTGTCAAACATATGCTTGGAATAGTAAAAACAATGTGCGGAGCTTGTTATTGGGTTTTTGGTAGAATTCGAACTATCTATATAATGGCCACACTTAATTTAGAATTTTATATATTTCACATCTACATTTACGATATGTCATTTGTTCTAGTCGGCACATACTGGTCTTATTCGAATTTATATTAGGTATGACTAATTCAATGCAAATTTTTATCAAAGAATATATGTCATTGTTATTTTGGAATGTTTTGTTGCTAAACATAACTATAATCAATATTGTTGAAGTGTTTTGTAAGAATTCGCTGACTGTTAACCACTTACCCCATAAAGTTGCAAACTTTCTGACATTCGATCTCTCCATTTTCCCTGTTCTTAGTAAATAATCTCCAAGCATTGAAAGACAATAAGCAAATATCACCCTGAACAAGTGTGGCATACCACTCAGTAGTCCTGTCTGTAACAAAACAGTATTAATGGTTATTTTAAAACACTCCTGGTAAACAAAATTTTGGGGGAAGGTAGACCTGAAAAAGTTTATAATAGTCCGCTATAATATGGCATTTGTTAGGAGGAAGCATAGAGTAATAAATAAGAGAGGTTTTAAATCATATGGAAAGAAATGGAACAAAGTTTGTGCGCAGTCAGCTGCGCATGGCGCTTTTACAGCAACTTACCGAACTAAGAAACCCCGCCTCCCTCTACACAAAACTTCATTTTCAGTATTATTTTAATTTGAGGTTAGCCGTTGTCATTTTTAAATTTATTTTTATTTAACCTACTCATCGGCCTTTCTGCAAATAAATTAATTATCTTTATCGGTAAATACTATTATCACAGCATTTATCATCACTTATCATAGGTAAGTTGAAATCATTTTTTACCCTAAAAGTTTGAACATGGAGACTAGCGCTTGAGGTTGGGTTTTCGTAAAATAATAATAACATTATTTTCCATTTTATCGTTTTTTTGCAGACAAGAACGAAGGATTACCAAAAATTTGTTACCAAACCAAATCAAAATAATATGAATGTACCAGATATATATTGATGTAATTTAGGTTGTAATTATTATAGGTACCTAGTACTCATGTGAAAAAAAGTGCTTCAATACTTTGAACACTGTATTTGTGTGCTTGCTCCGTAATATTGGTGTGTGCCTCAAGATACCAAATTGTTTAAAGGGGTACGTTAATTGAATAACTAAAAAATTATACATATATAAGAAGTTTTAAGTTTCCTGATATCAATCTCATAAATGGTTTGAAACAATAAACCTTACTTATTAGAAATAAAAGGTGTTATTTGCGTGAAGATCCTTAAAAATAGTTTTACTGACTCATTTAGATTGACAAAATTTGCAGTTCCTTTCTAAACTTAGTCCAATTTCCATCCCAATTCAGATTTAGATATTGACTGTTTTTGTATGTTACTTTGGATATTTTATTGTATGAAAGATGTTGAATTAATAACATTTTATTACTTGCAAAGGGCTTTTTATTCTCCTACCGTAATTTCCTATAATACACATAGATTCAAAAGTTTTGCATCACCTACTTCGGATGCGAAGGAATTTTTTTGCGCTAACAATTTTTTGTTGGCTTGTTTATCAATGTTTACCATTTTAATATGTTCCATATTTTTTGCAATATACAGATGTTTACAGTTTTTTTTGTAAGATAACATTTTTAGTGCGATCATTTTAACATTCAAGGCATTTGATTTTTACGATTTTAAGTGCAAACATGAATCGTCAAGTCATAAGTGAGATTGACCGTGCAATAATAGTGGCTTTAGTTGAAGAAGGTCATTCTCAAAGGTTCGTGGCGAACAGAGTTGACGTTTGGCAAAGTGATGTGTCTCGTGTATGGAACTGGTATCTCCAGACCAATTCTTTTCATGATAGACCTAGAAGCGGTAAAAGGCGTGTTACTAATCAGCGGCAGAACCGCTAGGTATATCCACTCAACTCTCCGAAGAAACCCGACCATTGCAATACCAGCACTCCAAAGAGATATGAGACATGCCATTACGAAGACGAATACTTGCGACAGGTTTGAGGTGTCGCCGACCAATAAGAGTGCCCAGACTACAATCTGAGCACAGAGTTCGCCGACTACAGTGAGGTCAAGAGCACGCGGCCTTGCCTGAAGAATTTTGGAATTCGGTGTTTTTTTCAGACGAGACAAGGATTTGTTTGGTACAAGATAGCCATCGAATACGTGTGTGGCGGGATTCAACGAGAGTTGCTCAGCTTGCCCATGCTCGCCCCGTGCCGCCCTTCAGAGGAGGAAGTGCTATGTTTTGGACTGGTATCATGTTAAATGATCGCACAGAATTAATTCATGTGGAGGGAACGATGACTGGGGATAGGTATCTCAGAGAGATTCTATATCCTCACATGAGACTATAGCGCGCAGCTGTTGGTAATTCCTTCGTTTTTATGAACAAAAACGCCCGACCTCATCGGACCAGAGCTGTAAATGAGTATCTTGAAACTGAAGGGATCAATCGTTTGAACTGGCCTGCCCTATCTCCTGACATGAATCCCATAGAACATGCTTGGGACATGCTTGCCAGGGCAGTGGCAGCACGCAGAAATCCACCCAGGAGTGTACAAGAGCTTGTTCATGCGACCCAAGAAGAATGGCGAAATATTCTTCAACAGAATATCAATAATTTGGTAAACAGCATGGGCAGGCGACTTCAAGCTTGCATAAATTCTAGAGGTGGAAATACTCTTTATTAAAAGTTCCCATGCAGGTTCTCACTTAACCTTTTCTTTAAAAAGAATCAATTTGTATTCAATTAATTCAATTTCTAAGAATACTTTTTATGTTTAAAGCAAGTTTATTATTGGATAATAAAATTTTTTGAGAAATATACACGTTTTTTTCTTAAACTAATTACTTGATTAATCTCTGATCCATTTATAATGAACACATTTTTTTTTCGGAGATTTAGGGTGATGCAAAACTTTTGAATCTATGTGTATATGCTAATACAACATTTGCAGCTGAATGATTTAGCACAATAATGTTATTTCTTAGTATTTGAAGACTTGACTTGAAAGACTAAAAAGCAAATATTGTGGTGCAAAATCATTCAGTTGCAAATATTGTACAATATAGTATTCTGAAATCTTGCAAATTCAAAAAGCGCGCGTCTTGGATGCTAGTTCATACCGGTAGCCAAGGTAGGCGCTAGTGGTAACTTTGTGCCACAAAACTACACATTTAACATCTCTCTTATTTATTACTCTATGGGCGGATGGATTGCGTAGAGTCTATAGTGCAGGCATAACGAAAGTTTTAAGTGTCGAATGGTTGTGCAGGTGAAATTATAGCCTCTATTATTCATAATTATGTGTGAAAAGAATCGACAATTCTACACACATTTTATTGTATAGGGTTGTCCAAAAAAAACCGGAATTTCCTTTTTTATTGATATTTTTTTTATTTATAGGTCGATTTTATTGATGTCGGTTTTGTTCAAAAGATAATTGATCAAGACACACTACTAATCTAATATTTCGCTTTTTGTTTAAAAAAACAAAATGGCGGACACATCCAAACTTTACCAAACTTTTAAACTGACTGGAAATTTTTTTTTTCGCACTGTATATGTTTGCGAATTATTTTACGAAAGTTCAGACATTTGTGAATGTAACGAGGGGTCAAACATAGGAATCGGTCAAAAATTGTCTGATGTATGGCTCGAAAAAAACAAGTATGTTATTTTGTTGGACCAAAAATAAAACTACCGTTTGCCCTAAATTTCTATATTCTCATGACTCTGTAGTAATGTCATAAAAAAGAAGGGTCAAGTTTCTATGTAAAGCAATAAATTATGAACTGGTAGTCCAGTGTTGCCGATGCAAAAATGAAAATTACCCGAACTTACTATTCAAATTATCAGAATTTGTCAAAATTACCAAAAGGACACATTGGTTATCTAAAAAAAAAGGTAGAACGTGTCGCGGGACACACGGTAGGAGCTTTAGTTCCTTTTAAGCAAAAATTATGTAATACATTTGACGTTATAGATAAACGATTTGCATATTCTTTGGTGGTTGAGTAGTAAGCATACCAGATTCTCACGCGGTAGACCTGGGTTCGATTCCCCGCGAGGAAATTTTTTTTACTGTTAATTTTATCTTCAAATAATCATTCTGCTTGATATTAATAACGACAACAGGTATACGTTTGAAATATTTAGCAGAATATTCATCATTATAGATAATGGTACGGTACCCTTCATGAGGGAGTCCGACTGGCAACATCTACCTATAACAGCATCGTATATTTAAAAAGGGAAACCGTAGCGTTATACAAATTGGACATTCAAGAACTGTACGTTTACCACAAAAAAATTAGTGGAAACATAAAATTGAAACATAAAATAACATACTTGTTTTTTTCGAGCCATACATCAGACAATTTTTGACCGATTTCTATGTTTGACCTCTCGTTACATTCACAAATGTCTGAACTTTCGTAAAATAATTCGCAAACATATACAGTGCGAAACAAAAAATTTCCAGTCAGTTTTAAAGTTTGGTAAAGTTTGGATGTGTCCGCCATTTTGTTTTTTTAAACAAAACGCGAAATATTAGATTAGTAGGGTGTCTTGATCAGTTATCTTTTGAACAAAACCGACATCAATAAAATCGACCTATAAATAAAAAAAATATCAATAAAAAAGGAAATTCCGGTTTTTTTTGGACAACCCTATATAATACCGCCCAGTTCCAAAGTAACCAACTAAGTCGTAACGGTAGACCATTCCAGAAAGACACAGCCATATTGTATATTCTATTTAGTTTTCATTGTATACAAGTCTAAGGTGCACCCTAGTGTCTAAAGTGCTTTGCTGCTGGCTGTAAGGGCTCACGACGCTGTTTTCCATGTTGTCATCCATCCAAGTACTAACCGCATTTGACACTGCTTCGCCGGAATTATCGCATTTGATGGCCATTGAGATGCTCGTATTGAATAGTATACTACATGGAATATTAATTTACGAATCTTATAATTTTTTTTCCACTCTTACTGTGACTACGTGCAATAATATAGCGTTGCAAAGTTTTGAAGGAATAGTTGCCTAAAAGCACATGCCTTATTGAAATGAATTAGATCATTTATATTCTCTCTGTAACATTTTCAAAGGAAATATTACGACTTTTTCCTTACGACGCTAACATTATGTCTTTGATAAAACAGAACGCAGTCGTATTTTATACATTGCAAGTATAATATTTCTCCAAAAAAAAAAAAAAAAAACAGAAATGTCCGAAGTTTTGAGATGAAAAATGAAATGAATTTTTGTCCTTTTTGTGATGATGTTATTATACTAACTAGCAATTCTTTATAATTGTGAACCTTATTGATCTGTGAGTTTTGGAGTCTCTAAAGAATACCACTAAGAAACGGTCTTCCAAAGTTAAACGAATTAGATGATCTTCGGCATACCCGAGAATACCAAATATTGAAATTATTTTAGTTGAATAGATGAGGCTTTTACTTGATGTAGATCCATAGTAAGTTATGAAATCAAACAATTTTATTTTGTTAAATCTACATTGTATTTAAACATAAAGTGACGGGTTTCGCTAACTCAGTAGCTTTTTCAAACGAATGAAGGTATAATGAGAAACTTTCTATTTATACAGTGCTTTAATACTAAATTATACGGATATTTAACAATAAAATTATAATCTATTTACATGGAAATGAAATGAATTTGTCTAAATATGGGATTAACTAAAGTATTTACCTGGAAATAGTTCTAACTAAAGTTCACCACAACCATCCTACAGGAATCTTTCTAGGTAAAAAGGTTTAATAATGGAGAATTGTCAATATGGAGACTACCGAGTTGTACCACGCTTACCTGACATAATCTGGCAGCGTAAAAGGTTGCCCTTTTTTGACCACCGAGTTGTACCACGAAATTGAAATCAGGTAGTCTAACATATTTTACATTATTCTCAGTAATTCTCTAATGACCTTTTCTCAATAAGTGAAACTTTCTATAACACCACCACCAATGTCGAAGTTTGAATTTTTCTTAAGGGTTGGGGGTGATAATACCTTCTTACTGCTGCTTACTATTTATTTATAATCTTCATACTAAGCGATCAGTCGTGAGTCGTGAGTTTCTCAAGACAGCAATGGAAGTCCAATCGATCTTTAGTGAAAAAGGTGCAAAATTGTTAGTGCTAAATAACTTTAAATTTTCAAAAGCACACATTGCAAAGTGTGGTAAAATTAGATGGCGTTGCACTAACACCAAAAGTAGATGCAATGCCAAAATATATACAAGTGCAGATGAAAAAACTATTCTGGAATCTCAGCTTGATCATAATCATGAAGGTGAGAAGACGATTGCTAGGCAAGCTATTAGTAATAGCGTTAAAAGAAAAGCTGTTGAGGATAGCACAGAAAGGCCATCTAAACTAATTCATAAAGAATTAACTGTAAGTACTAAAATTTCTAGAAATTAAAGTATTATTAACAGTATGATTTTTCTAAGATCTCGTAGAACAATGATTGGGATTCAGACATTGGAAGCGATGATCTACTTCGTGTGAGAAGAAATCTGTACGAAGCACGGTGAGATGTTTTACCAGCATTACCTAAGGATATAAATCAGGTTTTTGATGCAGTTGTTAATTTAAATCTGAAAACTAAAATTAAAGATGAAAATTTCCTTTGCTGTTTAGATAAGGAAAACAATTTAATTATCTTTTCTTGTTTCACAAATTTATATTTCTTATGTTCCTGTGATACCATTTATATGGATGGTACATTTCAATATTGTACAAAGTTTTTTTACCAACTATTTACCATTCATGCTTTTAAAAAAGGTTATTATGCTCCAGTCATATTTGCTCTGTTACCCGATAAAAGTTGTAATACATATTTCAAATTGTTTCAAAATGTTAGCGATAAATGTAATGCACTTAACTTATCCTTTAACCCAAAAAATATAGTAGTCGACTTTGAACAAGCAATTCATAGTGCAATTTATAGATTTTGGCCATATTCAAATTTAACCGGGTGTAGATTTCACTTATGTCAAGCATGGTACCGTAAAATTTTAAATTTAGGTTTGTCGAATGAATATAAAGATAAAAATTCAGAAATTGGCAAGTTTTTAAAGTTATTCTTTGGCCTACATTTTCTAGAACCTACCGAAGTAGGTGACTTTTTTTCTCTTGAAATATTTGACAAATCGCCCGATGATGAGAGAGTAATACAATTTTGTGATTACATAGTTGAAAATTATATATCAGAAGAAGCTAAATTTCCTCCAAAAGTTTGGGCATGTAACACAAATAGCATGTACCTATCGGTCTACCAACGCTTGTGAATCATTTCATTCTTTATTAAAAAACAGTTTTTATTCTCCTCATCCAAATATATTTATTTTTGTGGACATGATAATAAATATACAAAATGAAACATTTGCAAAATTAAGACTGCCAATGAATCAACAATTATAAAAAAATTTAAATCTGTTACTAGAAAGAAACATGAGTATATAACTTCTAAAATAAAAGAATTAAAAGAAAATAAGATCACCAAATTTGATTTTGTAAGAACTTTAAGCTATTATTATTTGCCGCAGTAGTACAAGAGATCTTAAATTGTAAAATTAATGTTAATTTGTCTGTATATTTCAAAACAAATTTTAAAAATATATCTTCTTTGTATTATATTATCGAATTTGTAATAAAACTGTTTAGATTGATTAGATTGTTATTTTAAACCGTTAATCCTCTCTAGAAATATGGTGGTACAACTAGACGGTAGGATTACATCTACCTGGTGTCCCGTGGTACAACTCGGCGGTCCAGGTCAATATCAAGTTGGTCGTTAAGAAGATTATTTGAATATTTGCTTTTATTTATATCTAGGGCTTCTAAAAGATTTAATTTGAAGGATTTAGTTTCTATATTTCAAAATTTGAATCGAAAGAGTGTTGGTTTGCTAATAAATGATTTGAATAGTTGGAATCTAATTTTTGATTGTCATAACTACGTTTGTGATCTGAAATTCTAGTTTTAAAATTCCTAAAAGTTCTACCTATATAAATTTTATCACAGTCGTCATTACCACATTTTAATTTATAAACTCCTTATTTATTTAGTTTTAAAGATTTGGATTTGTTGTTTTTAATGAATTTGGATAAATTGTTGTCAGTTTTGAAGCAAATATTCAAGTCTAAAGTTTCTAAAAATGATTTTATTTTTAAGGATGGTATTCCAAAGTAAGTTAAGCTTTTAAATTGGTTATTTTTGTTTTTATCAGAAGGAAATACTTGTTCTAGAGTATGTTTTCGTATCTTTTTATTTATGATGTTGTCAATTAAATTTGGATCGTAATTATTATTAACCGCTATTTGCTTTATTATATTTAGTTCTTTATTGTAATTGTCAATATTTAATGGAACTGTTAAAAGTCTATGTATCATACTATCGAAAGTAATTTATGACTGATTGGGTGGACTGAACTATTATGAATTGTAATGTCTGTATGTGATGGTTTGTGAAATATAGAAAAGTCATGTCTATTGTTGATATTTGAAATTGTTAGATCTAGAAAGTTTATGGACTTATTTTCTTCAATTTCTACTGTAAATTTGATATTTTTATTTATTGAGTTAATGTGAGTAATGAAGTTATCTAATTGTCTCGTAGTACCAGTGAAGCAAACTAAAATGTCATCTACATATCGGTGCCAGTAAACAAATTTTTTACAAAGGGGGTGTTTATGAATTATCTTTTCTATATTATCCATGAAAATTTCTGATAATAGGGGACTGAGAGGGTTGCCCATAATCAAACCATCTTTACTGCTATAAACCTTTCCGTTGAAATGAAAATAATTTTTATTTAAACAAACTCTTAATAAATTTATAATATCAGACTGAATTATGGGATTAGTATTATTGTAAGTGAGCAAGTTATCAACAAGAGTGATAGTTTCATCGAGGTATACTAGGGAATAGATTAGTTACATCGAAAGATATGAATTTGGACAAGTGAGTTAGTTTTATATCTTGAATATTATTAATTAGTTCTGTTGAGTTTTTAATTGAAAACTGAGGTTTGAATGAACAATATTTGGAAATTATATCTATCAGAAATTTTGAGATTTTAAATGACGGTGCTGTGAAAAAATATATAATATAATTCAGTATTAAGGCACTGTATAAATAGAAAGTTTCTCATTATACCTTCGTTAGTTTGAAAAAGCTACACTGTTAGCGAAACGCGTCACTTTATGTTTAAATACAATGTAGATTTAACAAAATAAAATTGTTTGATTTCATAAATTATTTTAGTTATAATAACCATTTCTCATCTGGAGCTTCTAGGATGAGTTTGGCAGCTTGGTCTGCACTTATTACTTTAGATTTTCCCACACTTTGTTAAGTAATATTTTAACAAGAAGCACGAGTGCTGGTGGCAACAAAAATTCGATACGAAGTCGAGGACGAGGACGCCTAGCTAAGTGGTATGCATTACATCGATCGTGTTGTGACGAGAAGGATGCGTCATCTCATAATTAAGCATTTTTCGGATGAAAAACGTGGCCTAAAAGACGGATACTCTGCGTACGTGATATAAACATTTTGCCTTTACATCACTCTGAAAATCCAGCTTCATGGCCCAGGGTCTTAATATACCATTAAAAACACATCCACTTACTCTACCTCTCAATTTTATCGTAAAAGTGATTTCACCGATTTCTCTGACATTTGAGGCAAATCCAAAAGGCTCGGATAGCCAGAAATGGAGGTATATAGGGTCATTAAATTTCTCTAGATTTACTTCATTAAAAATAATGAGTTTTCAGGATATAAAACAAAGTTGCAAAATCTTCATTAATTAGAGTAGATAACTTTTAAAAAAATACTTTTGAATAATTTAGGAACATTTGATAAATGAATGCTGGAATTAATTTTTTCGCCTACCTTACAGGAAATATAAGAATACAAAAGTAGTATTGTTTAGGAGCTCAAGGGCGCGAAATCCTACACGCTATGATTTGTACGGAGCTGGTAATTTGTTCCCCAAAGATGACGTCACGAAATTTCAAAAGGTAATTTGGTCCCCATGGCTGACAGGTATAAATTCCCTACAAGTAATTTCGTCCCCGCAATCAGGTATATGCTTTCGGTTCAAAGAAGAAATAAAATCAAAACATGAAAATAGTTTAAAGGTTTTAATTTCAACTCTATGGCATGAACATATAAATAATTTTTAAACAAATGAGAATTTCAAAATTTTACACACTTAAATGAAATACATGTTAAAAAATGAGTTCTATCTATTTCAGAGTTTTTGTATTTTTCTATAAGGTTTTCAATAAATTTTTGACGATTTCTAATTTTTGGGTCTCTTACATAATGTTTAAAATGACAACTTTGCAACTTGATATAAGTTTCGATTTGGAATTCATTTAATTTCTCAAGAAATGTTATTATATTTGGATGTTCTTTGTAAAATGAATCGTTAAAAGTTCTGTGAAAAGCTTCGCAAGCGTTTGTTGTTCGCGTGAGATCAGACGAATTTTTGGCCCAAATTGTCGGTGGAAAAGGAGATTCTTCATCAACATAATTCTCGATTAGATAATCAGCGTACTTCTCCAATCTCATGTCATTTGGTCTATTTTCGAATAGTTCGAACGCAACGCAATCACCCACTTCATTAGGATCTAAATAAGTAAGACCAAAAGTCAAGTGCAACCACCGACCAATATCACTGCTCGCTTCGTTATATTCCACAACTAGACTGATAGTTTTAGTTTTCCGGAACCATGCCTGGGCGAGATGAAATCTGCATCCGATGATTTGGGTGGAAGGCCAAACTTTTCGAACGGCTTTATGTATGGCCATTTCAAAATCACACACTATTTCCTTAAAATCGAAGTGAATATCAATTTTGGAGCACTTATCCTGAACCAAAAGAAACAGTCTTTCGTATGTTTCCGATTTTTTTTTGGGTAGAAGGCATACCATTAAAGGTATGTAATGTCCGTGTACAAAACCGTGAATTGTAAACATTTGTGTGAAATATTTGGCACAATAATCAAATGTGCCGTCGACGTAGATTCGTTGCGTTTTCCCCAGAGCTTCAAGATTTGAAAGACACGTAAACACAATGATATTATTTAACACACAATTAATAAAAAGGAATTGTTCATCACGCGAAGTTTTTACGTCAATCGAATTCAAAATTTCATGTACATCGTTAATATTTTTCGGAAGCGCTGGTATAAACTTACGTCGACTATTATACATATTCTTCCTAACGTACTCGACGTCCCTGGTTGTTAGTGTCGCTGGTAAATGTTCTTTTAATGCCATACGTATAATTTTTGACGGTTTTTCAGAAATATCGTCAACAGCTTTTCTCTTGCAAACTGCAGAAACTGTTTGCCTATTTAACGTATGTCCGCAAGATGACAGTTTTAGTCACGAATATTGCACTTGATACACCTAATGTATAGATACAGGCCTTACATTTTCTGTTGGTACATTTCCAACAAGTTTCTCCTGAAGTTTTCAGTTTTTTGTGGAAATTAAACTTGTAACCGTTAACTACAAGTAAATCCTTGCCACGATTACTTTTAATAATTTTCACCTCCATAATTTGCTTTCTCACAACCATTCACGCGTACTCAAACTAAGTAATAATTCAAATGATTGCAAATTATAATAATATAAGGGTTTTATATCCGTCTAAACTACCTGTTATTCCTAAAAATTTCCAAGAAGCAGAAATAATTATATTTTAGTTTGGGGGCGAAATTACCAGCCGGATTATCGAAGTGCCTGGCTACCAAAGGATTAACACAGGTAGCGGGGACCAAATTACCCATCCCCGATTTGTATGATTATATGTCAGCTGTCAGTGCTCCATCTAACATGCAGCGCTATTTGTGACGCCACTCCACAAGGCAGATGTTTTTCGAATCACTGTTCAATTGAATTCAAAATATAGTTTCAATAAGAGTGGTTAATTTTATGATAAAGATACTAAGCCGCCATATTTTTTCTAGATTTTGGGGAATTACAGTATTTGATAGATGAAACGTCATTAAATCAGTCTTAAGTGACGTGATATTGAACTGCAGCAAAAGTTTATGACGTCTCTCGCTCCCAAAGATCATCAGAAGCTGTCAAAAGGCTTCGTAAGAAAATCAGAGCTTTGAAATACTCACTGAGCGTATATCCCATCCATGTATAAACTTGATATAGGTGGGTCCGTTTACCATGAGAGTGAATAGTCCCCAGTTAGCGCCAATTTGGGACACAATTGTTGCCCACACCGGTATATCTGTCAAAATTCTTTTCCAAGGGGTTGGAACCTAGAAAATCTCAAAATACAGTAAAGCTACTCCGATTATATAGATTATAAAAAGTTATACTCACGTTCACTTTAGAAACAGTTTTTCCTAAACTATCTAAAATATAATCTTTTTCTTCTTGTGATATACGAGGATGTTCCTCAGGACTATCGTAAACCAAAAACCACCAAGCAAGAAACCAAATGGTCCCTAATACTCCACAAGTATAAAAAACATTTTCCCAACCCCATTTATCTGTGATGAAGCCACATAAGGGGTAAGTTAAGGCTACACCAATAGAGCTACCTAAAAGTAATAGATTTTTTATTTTTTATTTCGACGTTTCGGTAGCGTTTCAGCTACCGTTGTCAAGATTAACTAGTAATAAAATTAATAAAATAATTTTTGGTCCCTATCTGACACAACGAAAAAATATGACAACTAGACAATCAATAATATTTTGAAATTTAAGACTACAAAACTTTGTTGTCAAATTTTATTAAGGTCCATTCATAGTAGATCACACCTCTGGTAAAATGTGAAATAAAATATTTTATTTTATGACATTCTAACGATATGATAGTCTACTAGAAATGGAATCCAGTGAAGTGCACGTTCCAGGAATAGAAAGGACCAAATTGAGCGTAGCAGCAATAATAAAATTATTAAAATTATGTATGGCAGAAACATATTTCAAACAAATTCAGATTTTCAATAAAATAAAACATTAAAATACTGCAATCGGCCATTTTGACTGAAACACCAATCACAGCGCATGACGTCACGCTTACCAAAAATTCGTGAACAAAACATACCATTACGACCAATTTGTAGCACTAATAATTCCCCATGCAGCAAACTATCAAATTATATATTGAAAATCATTGAACCTCTCGCAAGACAGACAGATTCATACATCAAAAATAGCAATCATTTTTTAGAAGAACTATCAAATTTAAAATTCAACAAAAGCCATTAGTTAGTCTCTTCACAAATGTACCGGTACAGAAAACAATAGAACTTGTCAAATCAAAATTAGAAATAGATCAGACCCTTACAGAAAGGACCAAATTGAGAGTAGCAGCAATAATAGAATTATTAAAATTATGTATAACAAAAACATATTTTCAGTTCAATAATGAAGTTATGAACAGAATTTTGGTCTTGCCATGGGCTCTTGCCTCTCGCCAATTCTATCAAATATTTACATGGAACATTTTGAAGCCGAAATAGTGAATAATCAAAAATTGAAACCAATTGTCTGGTGGAGATATGTAGACGACATTTTTGCAATATGGCCTTATGACTTAGTATCTCTGAATGATTTTTTAATAAATATAAATGAAGGAGAAAAATCTATAAAATTTTAAATTGAAATTGAGAATAACAATTTTTTACCATTTTTGGATATTCTTATCAATAAAACATCTACAGGGTATGAAACAAGTGTTTATCGTAAGCCAACACACACTAATAGGTATTTGAATTTTGAATCAAATCATGCTATAAGCGTTAAAAAAGGGGTAGTAAAATCTTTATACGATAGGGCCAGAATCATTTGTTCTAATGATAATCATTTCACAAAGGAGAAAACTGTACTGAAAAATGTTTTAAATGCCAATAATTACCCGGCAGAATTTGTGAATGAATAAATCAAGAATATAGAGAAAGGCTCATTGTTAATACCCCATAATAATAACAATAATATTAATAATTCAGCTAACATAATTTTTAAAAACTTGACAATACCGTATGTTAGGGGTTTGTCAGAAAGAATTAAGAAAATTGGTAATCAATTTAATATTGGAACCAGCTTTAAATCTGACAATACTTTGAGATCTATCTTAACAAAAACGAAACCAAAAAATGAAGAACAATCTTCAAAAAATTGCATATATCAGATATCTTGTGAATGCGACAAATTCTATTTAGGTGAAACATCTAGACCATTGAAAGTCCGAATAAGTGAACATAAAAAATACATCAAAGATAGGAAGTTCTTTAAGTCAGGTATTTGTAAACATGCTTGGGAAGAGGGGCATGAAATTCAATGGGATTCGACAAAAATAATATTGAAAGAGCCCAATAATAAAAGACGAAAAATCAAAGAAAGTGCTTTGATACAACTAAATGCAGATAAATGTGTAGCTAGTATTTCAGCCGAATGTAGTCAAATTTGGTTACCAATGTTAGAAAGAGAAATTTACAATAATCAATTACCTGCGTTATCAGGATAGCATCATAAATTTTTATGCAGGTTTTCTTATGATTTATCATTGAAATAGTTGTTAATCGATACACACTTCAATACACAAAATGATCAAACTGAAAGATACATGTTTTGAAAACAAAAATGATCATACATAAAAAAGTAACAACAAACGCGTTTTATTAACAACATTTCCAAAATAAGCTAAAAAAAGCGCTATCCCAATAAAAACCGTTCCTGGAACGTGCACTTCACTGGATTCCATTTCTAGTAGACTATCATATCGTTAAAATGTCATAAAATAAAATATTTCATTCCACATTTTACCAGAGGTGTGATCTACTATGAATGGACCTTAATAAAATTTGACAACAAAGTTTTGTAGTCTTAAACTTCAAAATATTATTGATTGTCTAGTTGTCTTTTTTTTTCGTTGTGTCAGATAGGGACGAAAAATTATTTTATTAATTTCATTACTAGTCAATCTTGACAACGGTAGCTGGAACGCTACCGAAACGTCGAAATAGAAAATAAAAAAACATTATTGTGGTTTGATTCCCAAAAGAATAAGAAAAAAAAAGGATAAGTAATGCCACAAGGAACTTAGAGAAAATAAAAGTAATAGCATGCACATAAAAATTTTTAAATATTGACCATTAAAATTAGTTCATTCGTAACGAAATTAGTACGTACCCAAATAAGCTGTTATAAATTTGCTTCTCTCGTTTGGTGGAATCCATTTGGATACCATATTATGCATGGAAGGCCAACAGAATCCCTGGAAAATTTATTTAGTTGATTAAAATTTAATTTGTTAATAACAGTTCCAAAAGTCTGCTCCTACTTACTGCACATAAGCCTTGTATGCTTCTTATAAAAATCAAATACAAAGCTCCTTTGTGAGCAAACCAAGGAATTACGAAATTTGCGGCAACTCCCAGGAAATTTGACCAGCCGAATACAAGTTTAGTTCCATATTTTGCAGCTAGGATTCCTCCAGGTACTTGAGTTATCCAATGGAGCCAAAAAAAACTACCCAGTATATAACCCAGTTCCTTTTCATTCCAGTCAAAATATTGATTTGTTGATAGGGTTGGAATATTCGTTGAAGTAGTAGATTCATTCTGAGAAATAAAAAATATATTCAAACTCGTTTTCAACATCACCAGTATACTTTTGCAGTGTAGTTTGTTGATTGAGGGTTTAAGGAGAACAAATACACACAACGTCAAAAGTCTTGGACCCCCTATATATCAAATGATTTAATTAAACCCAGTTATTTTTCTTACTGTGGTAAAAAATTAGATAATAATAATAATAAGTTTATTCTGAGAAAAAAAATATACATAGTATTTGACAATACACATATAAGATAAAACAATATCATGCGAATAAACTAAATATCCACGGAAGTATAGGAAATACTTGTTTGTGGTATAGGACACTTATGAATAAAACTATATCTATTGACAATATTTTTTACAATATTTTTTATTCAAGAAGTTTTCATTCATTTTTCAATTTTCTGTATTATGGTGAATGGCTCTATAAAATAAAGATTTATTTTCTGTAAACTATGGGTTTTATTGATATTCAATACGTATTTTTCAATCTATAACTTATTTTAAAGTTTAATATCCAAAGATCTTGATTTTTTAATGAAAAAATCGTATGGATCGAAGTTTTTGCATCTGAGTGTAGTTTTGATTACTCATCTTTGAAAGTGGCCCAGAGAATTGTGATTTTTATGCGATGAAAAAGAGTGCCTTCATAAAAAAGAATAGATATAGATACACAAAATATTACGAACATGTATTTTAACAACCAACAACAATTGGAAACAGAACATCAGAAATAAAACTGTTTTTGTTACATAAATATTGCGATTCAGAATTAATTATTTATTTGAATCACTGTCAAAATTAAAAGTAAAATTATTATTATATGGACAAATTAACTTAGGAAATACGCATTTGACATATACATAAATTTGCGGGGTGAGTAGACTAACATTTCAACATTCAATTTGCCAGCTTTTGTTTTTTTTCCGTACGCGTATGAATAAAGGCCACTTTCCATAGAACTAGACAGTGCGATATATGTCACTTTCCTATGTAATCGTAGGAAAATACTATTTCAATTTAATGTTCATTAACAAAAACATATTAAATGACTGAACTCATTAGTCCAGTCAATATAATCTTCATACTCCAAAATCTAATTGAATTTTCACAGTGAATATTCGTTCTCATTGTGATTAATCTTCCTACATAATTTTACATCCTTTCACCTTTAATTTTCCCCTCTACCATTTACCTTACTAAAAGGAATGGAATGGTTATAAAACGGAAACATTTTATGCGACAAAAACGTGTTTAATGCATTTGTAAAGAAAGTGTACGACCGGTACAAAGTTAATACTCCTGCTTCAATGAAACAAAGCTCTCCGGATCGCATAAATCACGAACATTCGCCTGAAGTGATAAAAAGTTTTATGTGCATACGCTTGTACGCCCCAGCATATGCCGTATCTCAAATTTCAGTATAGACGGCACTTAGTGTATTGTTGGCGTTTAAATCTCTAAAATGATAGGACAGAACAATCAATACGTGATTGGTCTTATTATTCATCAATGAATAGTTGAAATTAGTGAGAATGATTTGTTCAGCTCGTTAAATAATGAATTGAATGATAAAAGTGTCGAATAATTTAAGAATCCAGCGAATAACATACAATTTGAACTTGGAAAGGAGGTAGGTTAGGTTAGGTGTGTGGTGAGTGGGTCACTCAACTACAACTGAAATACGGTTGCATAGGATCCTAGAAAGGTTGAAATTTCTGTCCTAGGTCTGCGCCCGTATTGCACCTGCACCAGAGCCTGAGGGTGTTTTTGAGCCGTCTGTGTACCAACAGCTGTCTAGAAAGAGAGTAGCAGAAGGTGGAAATAGTTCACCAGTCTTCATTAACTCATCTTAGTTGGATGTTCCGCTCTTTCGTCATCTTCCAGACTCAGACAGCACGTCAGATCTTCCGATAGTCAAAATTTTATCGAATGTCGACTCAGATGACAGCCCAACTAGCAAAATGGAATTCTAAGAGGACTGAATTGTATATAATAGTCGAATAGCGTTGTTTTAAGTACTTTTTATTTCTATTAAGCCTTTTGTTGCGATAATTTTGATTTTTAAAGTTCTTTTACCATTTATAATAAATAGTTTTGTACATAGTTATGCATTTTGAATAAACTTTTTTGATCAAACCATTACATGTTTTCCTTATAGAATTTCATTATGGTACTTAGTACCATAATGAAATTCATTATGGTACTTAGTCCCATAATGAGCTTCCTTATGTCATCAAAATTGAGTGACATAACGTTGTCATTATGACATGCCATCAGATAAAATTCTTTATGTCATTATTTTAAAAAATTATAAAAAATGCCGAGACATATCAACTTTTGAATTGGGTTGTGCGTTATGTAGACATAAAGGTAAATGTACAGGGTGATTCACGCAAGTATGCCATAGTCGGTGTTGTTTTTTTAAAGAAACACCCTGTATATTTGCATATTTTTGAAATCCTCTTAATGAACCGACTCCAACAAACTAAATAATGTATGGTCAATTATAAATTATACAGGGTGATATTTTTATTTTTACAGTTATTAAACACATACATAAAATACCTGATGTATTTGATTTCAATACATTGAAATAGATGCTCAAAATGTTCTCCACCTAGTTGTTGGCACTAGCACAGTCTCCTATAGAACTCCTCCTCAACTTTGTTTAAAGTTTGAGGTGAAATATTCCGTATTTCTGTAGTTATCCTGATTTTGAGGTCTACAATGCTAGTTGGTTGTGTTGCATATACTTTGTTCTTGAGATAACCCCACAGAAAAAAATCTAACGGCGTAAGGTGTGGCGATCTAGCTGGCCACTCAATAGTACCTCTTCGTCCAATCCATTTATTAGGGAAGATTTCATCTAATTAAGTTCTTACCATTTAAGCATGATGGGGTGTTGCCCCGTCTTGCTGGAACCAAACATTTTCATTCGGTAAGCTAGGATCTATTGCGTTGGGATATAAGTTTGCCAACGCAGGAATATCTTCATTTCTAAGCATATTTAAATATTTTTCAGCTGTCAAATTTCCATATATAAATATAGGACCAATAATATGGTCGATTATGATACCGGCCCAAACGTTCACCTTATGAGGGTACTGAGAATGTGTCTTACGCATCCAATTAGGATTCTCTGCTGACCAATATCTACAGTTCTGTCGGTTTACCTCTCCATTCAATGTGAATGTTGATTCGTCAGAAAAACGAATGGTACCAAGAGCTATCTCATTTCTGTTCAGCTTATTCATTAATCTTTCGCAGAAATCCATTCTACGATCTGGATCGTCTTCTGTTAACTCCTGCACAAAAGTTAATTTGTAGGGATGAAGTTTTTCTTTATGAAGACATCTTAGAAGAGTTGTATAACTAACATTATTTTCACGGGCAATTTGACGTGTACTTGAAGTTGTATTCTCTTCGACACTTAACAAAATATCCACTTTCACATCATCTTCAACGAAGTGTGGTTTTCTTTTCAATGGTTTGACATGTCCAAGTTCTCTGAATTGTGCATGAATTTTAGACACAGTACTTTGTGAAATATTAGGCAATTTGGGATACCTATATTTAAATAAGTTTGCCACTTCAACTTGACTTCTGCAGTTATCCCCGTAACCGATCATCATTAAATTCTCAATTCGGTGAGTCTCAGTTAAATATTTCATTATTATGTCGACAAGGAAGGAGTGTTTGACAAAGATTTTACTTTTTCAGTATAAACTGTCAACACATCAACAACTGACAGAATAGAAAACAATCCACATTATTTACCGATTTTGTATAATTTTTTTTTTTT
>CAJUYI010001359.1:33195-45661 GCA_910591695.1 Galerucella pusilla
CTGTGGTATCAAGTAGTATATCTGTCAGTCTCGACGTATTTCCGTTTAAGTCCAACTTCAAAGGAACCGACAAAGCTTTCGTCTCTTGTTAGATGGTGTACTCTGTGGTTCAAATAGGCAAATAGTAAGGTTAGGTTTTTGATATTTTTTTAAATCAAGTATATACATAGAAAAAGACAGGCTATGCCACTTCCTACATAACGCAGCGCAATAGCTCTTATTTCCAAATAAATTTCAGGTGGACCGTTATTAAGGGGAATCTATCGGCAGCGATTTGACAAAATATCGAAATATTTTAGGCAAAGAATTTTGAGGTAATGGATGTATTGAAAATTAAGAATAAATACGAGGGCAATTCAGAAACTAACCTCCGGTTGATTGAAAAAAATACACCAAGTTAAGTAAAAATATTTTAATATATACATCTTACAACTACATCTTTGCACTATTTTTCGACATAGTCTCCATAACGATTGAGGCACTTATCGTATCTCTTCACAAGCTTTGAAATTCCTTCTGCATAAAAATCACCCGCTTGTGCCTTGAGCCAGCCTGTGACCGCATCTTTGAGCTCTTCGTCGTCATCAAACCGCTGGGACCCGAGCCATTTCTTCATATGCATGAAGAGGTGATAATCGCTTGGCGCCAGATCTGGGCTGTAAGGTGGATGGTTGAAAACGTCCTACTTGAAGGACTCGAGAAGGGCTGTTGTTCTGCGAGCAGAGTGAGGACGGGCGTTATCGTGCAAAAAAACGATACCGGAAGTTAGCATACCACGGCGTTTGTTCTGTATAGCCCGTCGTAATGTTTTTAGTGTTTCACAGTACACGTCTTGATTAATGGTCGTCCCACGTTCCATGAATTCAACCAACAACACCCCTTTGGCATCCCAAAACACCGTTGCCATCAGTTTTCTGGCAGAAAAATCTTGCCGGGCTTTTTTTGGTTTGGTAGGCGAATCTGAATGTGCCCACATCTTTGATTGTTCTTTTGTCTCAGGGTTCACGTACTTAATCCAGGTTTCGTCACCGGTCACGATTCTGTTTAACAATGGTTCTCCTTCGTCCTCATAACGTGACAGAAAGTCTAATGCAGAGGCCATTCTTTGACTTTTGTGGTGGTCGGTAAGAATTTTGGGCACCCATCGTGCACAGAACTTACGGTAACCCAATCTTGCTGTCACTATCTCGTACAAAAGAGTCTTAGAAATCTGTGGAAAATCAGTAGACAACTCCGCCATTGTGAAACGTCGATTTTCACGAACTTTTGCATCAACTGTCTGAACGAGTTCGTCAGTCACCAAGGATGGTCTACCACTCCTCTCTTCATCATGAACGTTTTCTCGTCCACTTTTAAATAAACGTACCCATTCACGGACAACTCCTTCACTCATAACTTTTGGTCCGTACACGGCACAAAGCTCACGATGAATAGCTGCTGCAGAGTATCCTTTGGCTGTAAAAAACCTTATAACAGCACGCACTTCACATTTGGCGGGATTTTCTATTGCAGCACACATTTCAAACTGCCACAAAAACTAAACTAGCGCAGGTACGATGTTCACTCGACTACGGCTTGATGCCGACTGACCTGCTGAGCGTGTGAATGCACAGATGGCGCGCTACTCCACCCGCACTGTGACCAATCGGAGGTTAGTTTCTGAATTGCCCTCGTATATCATGTAGATTAATATTGAACTTAGAGTTCTCATCGAATGAAAACTTTGAAATACTAACCAAATTTTGTTGAAAAAAATACGAATCATGAGGTAATTACACATATTAAGCAAAATTTGAGCCCTTGTAAAGAATTAAATATGGATTAAATGGAAAAACTAATTCATAAGAAGTCTGATTTGAAGCTTTATGAATACTATATAAAAATATATCAGAATCCTCAAATTACTTATGACCGTACAATTCCTTATTGAAATTCGGTTGCTACCACTAAAATATCGGATAAAAATCCATATCTCGCTTTTCTATCCTTCTATGACTGACATTGTCTCTCTGCTTCGGTAGTCGCGTGCCGTTCCATTGTTGATACAACGCTCGCCGGTCTCCCAGTTCAGTACTGACGAAGCTTATTGGGATTTCAAATTAAGCTTGCAGCGCTACCGGCGGGGACAGATGAAGTACTTTCTACCACATTAATTCATAACCTTACTTTTTATTCCATATCGATTTCATTGTTCACTTTGTTTATCTTGTGTTTAGAGTATTTGAAGCGTAGTTTAGGCCCTTTGAACGTTGTTTAAACTGTGATTCTGATGACTTTTACCTTTTCTCTTATTATTGTTCATGTAGACATAATAATTATTGCTGTAAGGATTAATGTTAAAGTGTTAAACATTACAAAGCTGTGGTTAGAAAACAATGTGGCAGAAACTAGTTTACATTGGAGCCACCAGAGTGCGTATTGCTTCTCTTGAAATGCCAATAGAGTAGTACGTGAACCAAAATCCGCTTGGACCGCTTGGCTACCTACATGTTGCGGAGCTTTCATATTTCTAATAAACAAAAAAATATACAAAGAATAATTGTGCAAGGTCGAATTTGGTAGATGCTCCTTAAAATAGCACTTCATAAATACCGCACTGTATGCGGTATTGCAATTGGCAATATCTCTCTATCGCTTAAAAGAACCAAACGTAAAGAGAGGACTAGGCTACAGCAGGACACAAACACCTGGAAGATTGAAAACGTTTGAGTCCACGATACGCAGATGGACAGACTGTCCAGGAGCAGTCAGTTGCTGTGAGAAATTCAGCGAGTAAACATCTACGTACAGTCTAGGACTTTCAATCAAGTCTCTAAGACAAACTTTCAAATAGTCAAACATGGGAAATTATAGATAATGTTATTAGTGTTTTATGAGAAAGAAGCTGTAAGTTATCAGTTTATGCAGTGTTCAAAAAATTGCTGGCGTCACTAATGCCTGCAAATATAATATTGGATTTACAGAGAAAAACTCGATGTGAACATGTAAAAAAATAGAAAAATATGATATGGCAAAGGAACCAGCTGCCGATATCGGGGTTGATGATTTAAATATCAATTTGGGATCTAATAGTGATAGTGAGTGTCCTCATTTTTCTTCTCTAAAATTTATATCCCAAATCCTTCTTTAACTCCGATCGACGTTTCATTAGCCACTTCCATCACCTCAGCTCTGACAATAGAACAAATGTCATTTGCCTGCGTAGACAACTCGACTAGATGAATAGTTATTTTCTTAACAAGTGTGGAAAGTAATACTTTCCCGCACGCGACTGTAGTTGACCCGAACGACGCGGAGCTGAGTTCGGGCAAGCGGTTAAGGGCGGGAAAAACACTTTACGCATGAGTTAGGAACATTATTTTTTGTACGACCGTATATCCAGAAAATTACTGTTTCCTGTTTATTGAATTCCTGTACATTATTTTCAAACATGGAATCCAACCACCCTTGGTAGAAATCTTATGCTGGCATAATTATTATCAACTTTAGCTAGCACCCAAGTAAATATCGAGTCTCGGTGAGTTTGAAACTGAATTTGAAAAAAGCATACCTTTAATTTCCACAGGTGCCATTGTTAATACTGATTCTTATAAACCTACTTTGCAATTCGACTCTTATTATAACTATAACTATAACTATAACGTTAACAATAATTTGTTTTATTTTCTAAGATCACTCACTATATACGCTTTGCTATCAGTAAAAACTGGATACAAAAAGGCATCACTTTGTTTGTGAGTGTTTCAGATAAAAATTTAGATAATTTTAATTCGATTTAAAGACATTCATCAACCAAACAACAATGAACTTTTATCAGTAGCGATTTGATAGATATATATATTTACAGAAATTTTATTTATGCTTGTTTTATTTAAATTTAACAATGCAATGGATATACATGGATTAAATTGATTTGAAAATATTTAAATGTGTTTCCAGGGACATTGGAACATATGTTTTGATCAATGCCGGCAGCACCGTGTTTGCGCTTTAATATTAAAGCTTATTTAATATCAATTGCAAATGTTAAATTATAAATTCTAGCCTACAGGGTTCGTTCAAGATCTTCTCGATTATTGAATGGAAGATCACAGTCCTTCCTACTGGTTCGTTAATTATCGTCTAGTCCCTGTATAATTATCGTGATCTACTTTATACCGAGCAAAGTAAATATTTAAGACCTTCACCTTCCACAACAGAGGCAAAATTAAAAGGAATCTACTAAACATATTAAATAAAATGTATGTTCATCACTTGATATTTTCGGGATATAAGAATATTGGATAATTTATCACTTATATAACTGATATCAAGCCAATTGAATAGTAGAGGAACTGAGGGCCAAACTGGGTAGTGAGGTAGAGCCATGGTAGGGTAGAACCAACGATTATACACCCTACAGGATTGCTTATTTCCATTTCTATGTGTTCGCTTCGCTCAAGTCGTACGAATACGTCATCACTGGATCTAACCCTCTTAATTTTATGGTTAATCGTGTGTTTACAAAGTGTGTTTTGACGTTATTTCAGCCGTTGCTAAGTCTCGGCTTGCGCCTCGACTTATCTTCACAGTCGTCCAGGAATGTTAAGCTTTTCCTACCCGGTAAACAATATACTATTCTTGGTGTAACGCTGTATATGAAAAGGTAGCAGTGCAGTAAACCAATAGTCAGTTTGACCCTGGAAACTTGGTGGTGACTTTTAACATCACCAACTCAATATCTTTTTATAAAAATCTCAATCAGTCAAAAAAATTATTAAAAAAACTTGTATAGCAATGATAATTTTTATTCAGATTATGAAACAGTTATTTCCATGTATACATTTGATCGAAAACAAGGCGAAACAAAAAAAAACAAAGTGAAGCACAGTGTATCATCTTCTCATTTTAATTTTTTTTACTTTCTTGCAAGGTTTCTTGGTTTTTATTTTAACTTCACGACATACTTTCTCTGGTTCGGGTGTGTAATATTCCCAACATCCAAAATCTGCTCTGGGCTGGGGCACATCACATGGATCCGTGTAAACGCATTCCTCTGGCTCTTCTATACATTTCAACCTTCTATAATTAACGTCTACTATTTCAGTCTCCACACATGGACAATCTCCTATAAAATAAAAAAAACGTTTTATCATAGCTCAGGGTTATCTATAGTGGATAAAACCAAGCTATTAAGATTGAAAATAAAGTTTCAAAGAGTAAATAAAATAAAATACTTGGGAATAACAATATCTAATGACAGAAACAGAATAACAGAAAGAATAGTAGCAAGAATAACAGCAAGGTGGTGAAGACGTAAATGAATAAGTGAGAGGAAGATAATAAGGATCTCAAAGCAATCATAAGACCAGTAGACACCGTTTCACGTAAGAAGAACCCACTTGAAGTTGCAGTGGTATGCGTGAACTTGTTGTCAAAACCAGCGCCATACTGTAACTGTTGGAACACGCTGTGCATCCTTTTACAACGCTTTTACATAGTAGACTATGTCTTATGTTTTTATTATAAGGCTATCCAGAACACGTGACCGTCTGACATACAAAATGGCCGTTGGTAGACACACAAAATATCATTTACCTGCGTTATGCATAGGTGCATAGTTGTGTTAATAGTTTTATTTCTATTATACGTGTTTAAAGTTTAAATAATGGTTTGTTCCAATAAAAGTGATTATCTATTGACGTTAGAGAGTGACTGTAAAGAAATTGCCATAAGATACAAGGAAAAGATAAGAGTTATTCAGGGTATTGATCCTTACACAATACAATAATCCTGCTGCTATTGAAGAAACTCAAGGAGTCGACTTTCCACCAGTGACTTATTTCCACATAGTGTCGTATTTGGTCCTGACACACAGCTTTTACACCAATGAACAAATGAAAGCTTATAAGAGTTTGTCAGCATACAAATATTTTCAAGCTGGATTTGTCCAAAATTGCAGAGCTCGAAGAATTTTTACGTTTCAAAAAATGTTTCTCACACACTCTGCTGTACTGCAGTTTAGTTTCTGTGAAATATTTTCTGTTGATCGCTTGTATCCACCTTTTTCTTCTGATCTTTGATAGTTCATTCCATTCAGGTTTGTGTGGATAGTGTGATTCACTAGGTATTCGATAAAATCTAACAGTATCACGATCTCCTCAACTTCCACAATTAACCACACAACCAGTAGTAGGCATATTTTCTAGTTTCACACTGAATTATTTATAATTAATCACAATACAATAAAGAACTGAACCTTTAGATTAAAGAAGACCACAGAAGACGAGTAAATTGACCGAACTAAACAGATTTCACATACAATAATATCATAACAAAAGATTTGTGTGTCTACCAGCGGCCATCTTGAAATTCATTTGACAGCATCTTGGATAGGTCTATTACTGTAACTAGAATAATTGATATTGTCAGTTAGTTAGAAGTTGTCAATTAAAAGGTTAATTTAAAAGTCACCTTCTCAAAGAATTTATTTTGTTTAAAAGAACCGCTAACCCAACATTATTGGCATCCCTGGCGTCATTTATTCTGTTTGCAGGTAGAGGCGCAAAAGGAGTTTCAAGTGGCTTAGATGTATGTCTTTTACAATTTACACAGGCAAATATTATGGAATTTATCGTTTTACGGGCTTTCAGTAACCAAAACTTTTCTCGGATGACTCCCAATAAAACTTTTGGTCCTGCATGACAGCTATTTTCGTGTTCTTCTATAATAATTTTCTTAACAATTTCATTTTTACTTGGAAGGATAATCGGGTATTTAAAATTTTCAGTAAAATCGCCAAATTCCAGTCTTGTTTTTATTCTTAAAATCCCATTACTGTCTTTAAAATACTCAAATTTACGCATTCCTTTCAGATTTTTACCTAAATCTTTCCTTTGCACTATTCTTAAAAGATATGTTTCTGCTCTTTCAAGTTCTTCTGTGCTAAGATGTACGTATTTGTTTCTTCGTTTTACTTTAAGGCACTTTTTACTTAATTTGTTTTTTAAATTATTAACATATCTCAAAATCCATCCAATAACTCTTTTAATTTTGTTATATTCTGAAACTTGGTTTATTTTCTGCCAAAATACTTCCTATACTGAAGTCTCTACTAAATTTGAGCATATGACATTTTCTTGTTCTTTCTCAATTTATTCTTCTGTAGCATATATTTTCCCTTTTGGCCATTTTTCTTTACTTTCTTTTAGCCATTCTGGACCTTGCCACCATTTTTTCTCCATAAGCTGCTTTCCACTGCAACCACGTGATAAAACGTCGGCTGAATTCATTTCTCCCGGTACGTGACACCATTCATCTGCTCTGCTATATTTCCTTATTTCTTTGATCCTATTTCCAACAAAGGTATTACACAACCCCTTTGTTTTTATCCAGGTCAAAACGATCATGGAATCGCTCCAGTAAGTAGTTTCCAGGTTTTTGAAATTGTGGGTGTTGATTTAGCAGTGTAACCTCTCGTTTTACACCATAAAAACCAAACCCAACCTTTATTGGTTTTTCGACATACCAGACCAAGTACGAGGTTATGAATAGAAATATGTTTTTGGGCTCTCGGCTAGACCACAGTGGAGACGGGGTGGATCATCTAAAAGTTTTGATAAAAATACGGGGGCGCCAGTTAAATTGTCCCGAAGCCCTATACAGATAATCTATTAGCTCCCAACTTAACAAAAAGCTAACATTTGAACGTAACTCCTGTACTTAACCCTAGATTACAATGAAACGCTTAATATTATCGATTAGTCCAATTATATTACTAAGTCAGTATAACAAAAACGGTCGCATAGACACAAGGCAAAGGAAAATTTGACTATACCTACAAACAACCAAAGAGGTACCTGCTAGTGAGGTCGAAATTCTAGTCTAAAATTATTAATCAATATAAAAATAAATCAGTGGTCAGCAAGACCACCTTGCCAACTACTACTCATATATATTAACTATAATCAAATGAGCGAATATATTATTAGTTATTTTCTGAAAATGCGGTTGCCTAAAGGTGTAAATAATAGTAAAATCAATGCTAGTGAGTTTAACCATCAAATGACCGTTCGTTGCGATGAGCTCATGCGCATTCCGATCTCATATACCTCATTAATTAGAACTTGACCCTTTAGTTTTCCGCTTACATAAATAGGTATATTGAAACGGCAAGATTGACTAATCGACGTACGTATTTGTTTGTCTAATAGCAGATTGCAACTAGCCTATCACTTAAAATAAGTCTGTCATGTAAAGTCTTACGCATAAACTGGTTTACCTTTAACCCGATTATTAATAACTTTATATATATAAAGAGGTTTTTTTTTAAATAGTAATTATGGTAAATCTCAAAATCTTAAGTCCTATAAAACCTGTGTTTTCTTCTCTTTAGCAGTTTTGCTTTACGACTACGAAGCACAGCAATTCAAGTGTCCTCACCATCCTCTCCATACCTCGATCAGCAAGACAACTTAAACCGGGATAGAAAAACCCTAAAATACACAACACAGCGTTTACACCATGACAAAACAATTCATATAACGCTCGAATATGTATCGAGTGCACATGAAATCGGGATTAAACATTAAAAAAAAATTGTTGATCCTTATGTTTTAGTCCAGAAGAATAAAGATAATTGAATAAATTAATTTGAATTCTCAAGATAATACATCCGTTATGCAAAAATTATACTTGAAGATAACAGACATTTTCATTATTTCAATTATTTTAAAAGTAACCATAATTTATGTCAAGAAAATAATATAATTTATTTAGTCGATAAGGCCACAAAAATAATCCGTTATAAAGTGAATAAAGTATTTGTACAAATCCGAATAATTTAATCCGACTAATAATCTGGTCAAGACATTCGATAAGAGTTTACTCTATTAAATTAAATGAGAAAAGTTGAAACTCAAAAAAATTAAACTACTAAAAATGTTGTTTTCCCTGACTCTCACATTAGCTGATAATGCTTTGGACAGAAAATAAATAATTCTATTCATGGAGTGTAGAGTTGAGAATCAACTTTTCAAAAGTAACGTCAAACTAAAATCACAAAACTAGTTTGAATTCTTACCCCAATATTTCCGGGGGTTTTTCGTCTAACAGGTGGTGATAGCAAGTATGATGTAAGGTTCTATCAACTAAGGCCGTGCTGCGAAGACTTACACTCAGTCGAGCACTCAGTATAATCAGGATTTATGGCCAGACAATTTTCTTGGGTGATATCGGACAGTTTTTAATAGCTAGAAATATACGCCCTGCATTAATATTTAATGTTCTTATATCAGAAGGGTATTAATTTTTACGAAGCTAATGATTAACAAAAAAAAACTAGTGATAACAACTTATCTTAGAAACATTACGTTTAAAATACCTAACTATATGGTGAAAATAAAAATAAAAATCCTGCTACTTTAGAATTAACTAAATGAATATATTTTTACAATAAAAATACCACCTACCTAACAATACCTTAAGAAGCCACTAGCAACCTTTGCACGTGGAGTGTCGTGTTATCCTTCATTAGAAGAAAAATTACGGAAATACAACATATAGTCCAGAAATAACTACACCAGTATACTCCTCCTTGAGTCCGTAATTTAAGTAGACTTCCAAAAATGAATCCCTCTGCAGGATGACTTAAATAAATCAAATTCTTTTACGGAAGTTGACACTCTTTTATTTCCATCGGTCACACTTTTCAACAATCTCACCAAATGGCTCTTAGAGGAAGGTTCTCCGCGCAACTTCGGAATTCGTTTCGACGCAGAACCAACCCATACAAGTAAACTTATTACTATAGGTACCGGTTTAATCGACCAAAATCGCTGATAACAATATCAATGTAATTAACAATCGTTTCAAATTGGAACCTACCTTTCCCAATATATACAAATAATAGCGTCAAACTCGACTATAGAGGTGTCAGTATCCTATAGTTACTCTGGGACCGTTACAGCAGGACCCTTACTGTTAAAAGATGGCAGCAAAGTATGGATTGTATTATTTACATGCGCAGTCTACAGAGCAGTTCATCTTGAGCTAGTTAAATCACTTTCAACAGAAGCATTTTTGTATTCATTACGACGCTTCATCAGTAGACGTGGTAGACCAAACACTATTTATTCAGACAACGGGACAAACTTTCGTGGCAGTGATAATTTGTTTAAGAAATTAAATTGGGAGGAAATTGAAAATATTTCAGGTCTTAAAAGAATTAAATGGATATTTAATCCACCTTCGGCTTCGTGGTGGGGCGGATGGTGGGAGAGATTAGTACGGGTTGTAAAAGAACTGTTGCGTCGATCTTTGGGAAAAGCATCGCTCTATTACGTTGAACTATACACTGTACTATGCGATGTAGAAGCAGTAATTAACGAGCGACCACTCACCTATGTTTCCAGTGCCGATGATTGGGAGATTCTTTGTCCTGCAAGGTTTTTAAGGCCCATACAGTCGGCAGGAACAGATTTTTCGGGTGACGTTGTTGATTTGGACCAGGTAGACGAGTTATTTTTACAAGGGCGTTTCACTTATTTGCAAAATATTCGAAATTTGTTACGTGAGAGATTTGAAAAGGAATATCTTGCAGAGATAGTTAATAAAGGTCACAGGCAGAAGACAGAGAAAATCAAAGTTGGTGACGTAGTTTTGGTCGGAGCAGACAATCTAAAACGGGTTCTTTGGCCAATGGGAAAAATAATAGAAATTTATGTTAGAAAAGATGGAATAAGTCGTGTTGTGGAAGTAAAAACTAAAAACGGAGTACTAATTCGACCATTCCAAAGAATTTATCCATTGGAATTGGGAACATCGACAAAATCAAGTAGTAAGCACGTCATCACTGCGGAAAAGGGACAAGAAGTTAATAAAGAGAAGAAACAGAAAACAGAAAAGAAAAGTGAAGAAGAAGTTGGAAGATCGAGGTTTGGTAGGATTCTGAAGGCTCCAGTAAGGTTGGTCGAGGAATAAGCTTGGGGCCGGAGAATGTTGGAACACGCTGTGCATCCTTTTACAACGCTTTTACATAGTAGACTATGTCTTATGTTTTTATTATTACTGTAACTAGAATAATTGATATTGTCAGTTAGTTAGAAGTTGTCAATTAAAAGGTTAGTTTAAAAGTCACCTTCTCAAAGAATTTATTTCATTTAAAAGAACCGCGAACCCAACAGTAACTTCAAATCAGTAGCGTAACGTTTTTACATTTTGTAGGTTAACACAAAATAAGAATATTAGAAATGTATCTGTAGTTTGAATGAAACTTGGAAATTCTTTGAAGCTTTTCGAGATACCACAAGGAGGGAAGACACAAGACAACGGGAGGCTGCAAGTGACTTACATAGCATAGAAATAAGGCAGTGGATGGAAAAAAACAAAAAACATGAAAAGATGAGAAACAAAAAGGATGTAGACAGCTTTTTGAAGTGGTGCTAATCCCCCGGGGGGTGTTAAGCCAATATAAGGATCATAGTAGACAATGTATGTATGCTTATCTCAAATACATTCTGAGACACAAAAATTCCAGTGCCACATGGAAATCGCTTAGATCTCTGGAAGTTCTTCGAGATAAAACGACTCCAGTCATACCAACACATCTTAGAGATTTGAACTTGATGAATAAATATTTCACTAACGTATGCCGATTTTAGAAAGAACTCAGAGTCAACTAGACCTAATTGAAACGTATACTATTCCAAAACATGAATTTCATTTCACATTCCATACTGTAGAGCCAGAGGTCGTGAGAACATACGTAAATAGAATCAAAAGCAATGATGACATCTCTCTCAGCATGCTGCATCTGGTAGTACCCCATTTACTTCATCATATAACCTTCATATTCAATTTTGCCATTACATCCTCTACCTTTCCCTCACTGTGGAAGCACGCAAGAGTACGTCCCCTCTCAAAGTGTAATGATCCCGTGGAATATTCCGATTTGAGACCCGTCAGTATTCTGCCTACTTTATCAAAAGCTTTCGAAATGGCTCTTAAAGACCAGATAACAAACTTTTCCAGTGAAAAGAATTTGATAACGGTAGTGCAATCGGGTTTTCGCGCCCAATATAGCACTACCACAGCATTGAGTTTAATAACTGATGATATATTTAAATCCTTGAATGAAGGAAACTTCACCTGCCTCATTCTACTTGATTATAGTAAGGCTTTCGACACACTTGATCCATGGATTTTATGTAAGAATCTTCGATGTTTTGGCTTCTCAGATACAGCTATATTGTTACTGAACAGTTATTTATCTAATCGGACACAACACATCGCTCTAGATGCAAATGAATCAAATTTCCTCACAAAACCCTTCGGAGTCCCACAAGGTTCCATCCGGGGACCACTTCTCTTTAGACTGTACATTTGCGACTTCTATAAATACATCAAGTTGGGTAACATACACCATTATGCCGATGATAGACAACTTTATAGCTCGTTTAAATACCATGAGGCAAGTCTCGCCGAATCC
>CAJUYI010001359.1:45671-56905 GCA_910591695.1 Galerucella pusilla
CTGCCATCCTACAAACTGATGCTTTGCGACTGCAAAAAATTCAAAACAACTGCATTCGATTTTCTTATGGTATCCGCAAGTATGATCACATCAGTGCGTCCTTTAAGGACTCGGGATGGCTGAAATTAAATTATTTGAGAGAAATGCACTCGCTCACCCTCACTCATAAAATTTCAATAACTGGTAATCCGCCTTATCTACGGAAGAAACTAGTTCTGCTATCGCAAAAAAACTCGGAATAAACGGAATAAACACACACTACTAATTCCAAGGCATACTAAGACAATCCTTACACGAAGCTTCTCCTATAATGCTGCGAAACAATATAATTCCATCCATGTGGAGTTCAAGGAACTTACCCTGAAGAATTTCAAAAAACGTTTAAAGGATCTGCTTTTGGAAAGGCAACAGTGACAACGTACCACAACCCGATTTTGCTATTTGTTTCTTCCTCCTTGGTTATGATATATGTATATTAATGTGTTTGTTGAGTTATAATATTATTAGGTTTAAAAGCAGCACCTTACAGCTAGACCTCGCCTTTTCATTATCAGTATTTCGCTTATTTTATTTTATTATGTAAGTAAATAATGAATAAAGACATAAAAGTATTATTATTATTATTATCATTATTCTACAATACCTGCTATGATTGGAGGAAGAGGTTTAACTTTAGTTATTAAACTATCATCTGCTCTGGGACAATCCACTTTACAAACACAAGGCTTGGGACATATTCTTGGCGGCTCAGGAGATTTAAGATTTAGTCTTTTTAAAGGTGGGGCATATTTCACTGTTTCATCTATACAAGGACATATAGGAGCAATTAGTGTAGGAAGCGTCTTCGGTTTTACGCAGAGATCGTCATCTGCTCGGATACAAGGAGGTGGTGGTGGGCAAGGCTTAGGAGGATAACATATCTGAAAAATTTTTATGATTTAAATTGGTACAATTTTTTCATAAGACTTTTTTTCTAAAAGCAATAATAACCATATGGGGGGTGGTAATTTATAATGAATAACACTATACATCATGAAACTATTTTGTCATAAGGTAAAAGCTACTATACCCACCCTCTCTGGTTCACAAATTTTCTTAAGTCTAATCAGAGGAACATCAACCAATGGAGGAGGTTCGATACAATCACAAGGCTTTGGTTTGTGCGGTAATAATCTTTTCGGTCTCACCACAAGTGAATCATCGGCTCTAGGTTGTGGACAATAAGGTTCAGGACAAATCCTAGGTGGATCGGGAGCAATAAACTTGAGCCGTTTCAAAGCTGGAGCTCTTTCTGGAATATACGGATCTATGCAGATGCAGCCGACAGACTGAATGGGAGGTAACTTTTTTGGTTCGACGCACATACAGTCATCGGCTCTTGGAGGACATTTCTGTTCTATTGGACATGGTATATATTTTGGACCGCATTTTATATTTGGCGGTAATCTCACTTTCGACGGCAAGAAACATTTTTTTGGTTTTTCTGGCTGATGGGAAAAAAATTGTTAAATTATGTTGTAATAACGTAAATTTTCAATTGATATCAAATTAACAGCTCTGCTAAATTTTGGAATAGGATACCACACTCTGAAAAAGGATTGTTTGGTTGAAGTAAACGTATTTTTTTGAAACTGATTTGTTTAGAATTAACAATTTGTAATAAATGCAAAAGAATTGAGTGTTCAATTAAAAAATTCAAATTGTTTGAATTGAAATTATAAATTGTTTGCAATTACTATTTGGATAACTTTCTTCCAAATATTGCAATTATTTAACTTAAAGAATATTCATTTACGCTGAAAACGGTTGGTTTGAATTGAACAATTACATTTATTTAATAATAATTTTATAATAATAACAAATGTTGTTTAACTCAAAGCAATAGGTGTTGAATGAAGAAATTTGAACTGTTTAAATATAGATTATGAATTGTTTGAAATTAAAGTTCACATTTATTTGTTTCAAATATGGCAATTATTAAATATTAAGAAAATATTTGTTGGAAATATATAAATGTGTTTAAATCAAAATATAAAATTCTTATAGATAATGAATCATTGCTTTGAAAGTATAGATACCATAATGTTATTCTACATTGTTGCATACAATTGGTTCAAAGAATATATATCTTTGAAATTAAAAAACATTTCTAAATTCTTTGTCTTAAAGAAATTATACACCCAATCACGAGCATTGAAACGTGAAAACCTCACCCCTCTCGTTTCGTCATAGTAGTAGTTGGACTGCAGATAATAAGAAATAGTTCATTGTTAAATATTGTTGGAATAAATTTTTTGACGTAACAAACTACTCCTGTCAGATCAATAATAAGAAAAATGTCATTTAGACATTATTTAGACCATACATTTAGACTTTTTTTCTAGAGTTGTTGATGTTACCACGGTAACTTCAAGACACGCGCGTTTTTTAAAGTTCGATTTAAACACGCTGAGGCGAGCTTTAAATAGGTAAAATGGTTCACCAATAACAAAAAAAACTTTTATGTCATACTAGTTCGTTATTGCAATCCAATCTCAATACAAATCAGTGTTTTGAAAAATCCGGTTTGAATTAATAGGAGAATGTTGACAAACGTAAATGTCATAATATCACAATAAATTTTATATGTGTCAAAGTAGTTAGAAGTCGAAATGAACGAAGATTTTGGAATTCCTGACAAAATTATTGAAAAAGCAAAGAAAGCGACTGAAAATCTATTGCCAAAAAAGTCTAAAGAAGCTTACGACATGGATATTAAATAAGTTGAACAAAACATTATTTCTCTGCACGGGCATAAAGTACGACATAGATAGTACGACATAGTAGATAGTTGGTAACTAAGCAATAAAAACACAATAATGAACAAGTATGACATAAAATATACCGCAGGCATAAACAGATGTGTATACCCTCGGGCGACTTACAAACCCTCGGGCCAGAGGCCCTCGGCTTCGTAAGACGTCGCCCTCAGGGCATAAACATCTATTTATACCCATGGTACATAAATACCTGAAATATACATTGGAAATGTCAAAGTATATTCATGAACGCTGGGAAAGTAGTCACAGAGTAACAAAAGTTCCATTTATAAATGATGGTTGTCAAAAAAGTGTGAGAAATTTGTACTCTGTAACGTTTATGAACGCACTCCAGCGCAAGGTTCTAAAAAACCATTCTGAAACCAAACCAGCCAACGGACTAGTACTCTTCTACCTTTCATATGTACACATTTTAGTCCAGTAACTGAAGGGGCCAACCTATCAATATATTTGTCCAATAATTTTTTTTGGCTTGATTTGTAGGTCTTGACAGGTACTTCAAAGGGAGAAAAAGTTCTCCAAGATTGCGCCTTGGCTAAGGGTCCAAAATGGCCCCTAACGCCCCCCAAAAAACGGTTTCCCGCCATTATCTCCCGAAATATGCAATTTGGACAATTTTTGTTTCGGTAAAAAGTGAAGGTCGTTAAATTATCTACAAAAATGGTTCCTATCATTTTTTTTCAGAATGCAATAGTTTTCGAGATAATCGCATCCAAACGTCCACTCGCTTACGCGGCTGCACTACCTCTATAAATGCTACCGTCTATAAAATTAACTTGTAAACCGGCGGACAAATTCTTCCAGAACTCGGTCAAAAATTAATATTTTTCGATGATTTAAAGTTCATTGTAATGGGAATATCCGTAGCTATCAATATGTGTACCTTAAATCCCGTTCTCGCCCGTCGAGGACATTGCAAAAAGTGGCCAATGTTATTTTTCCCCAATATTTTGGCCTCTTCCATTAATTCATTGACATTTTATTTATTTTAAATGGTTTATTATCCCTTGTTTTTTCAAATGGGGTGTGGGGAGGTCCTGAATGTTCCTGGAAATTTTTTTTCAGTATCTTTGTGGCGTTTCAATAAAAAGTTTATTTATTTATTTGCATTTTTCTGTCGTTTTCGGAGTTCTCACAAATCTTTCAAATTTTCCCGGTCCCTGGAAAATGAGTGTATAAAATTTAATATTACACTTACTTCACATGGATCCTTTTTCGGTTTACACTTCTTTTTAGAAGAATACGATTTGGTATGAATTTTCAACAGTGGATTATTATCCTTCCTTTTACTACTTAAAACTTGATTTTCGTATAATGATGAACCTGATCTATTATTTCCACCTAATTCATAGCTAGAAAAATGTGCTTCACTTCTCCTTTGTAAAGTTTCATTCAATGATGCAATTGATTTCAACGTAGGTGATACAAAAATATTTCCAGTCGACTTCTTAGTACTTAACGGGTATTTATTCAAAAAATTCACAGACTTGTTTACAAGTAACTCTTTATTGGGCTCTATGTTGGCCGTATCTTTTTTTGATACTTTCAAATAATCGGAATACGCTGGACAAACAATATACGTTCTCGAAGATATCATCGATACTGATCGCGAGCTTTTAGATGAAAGAAGACTACTTGCTGCTTCCGAAGTGTTGGAGCGATAGTTGGTGGAAGAATTTTTTGGAGGTAGGTAGTCAGAGTTGTTCCGATCATGGACATTATAAGCTCTGGAAAAATCTCGTTTTTGTGAAGCTTCTGTATTATTTTGAGCTAGTAAAGAACGGCTTGGTACGACACTTAAATGATCGAGCTTCTTAGCTTCTTCCGTTGGAAGTGTTATCATAGGTTTAATAGGCTTAGTTTTAATATAATCGGAATAGCACGGTATCGGTTGTCCATTTTTAATATATAAACGTTTTAAGGACGATTTCGAAGTTATATAAGCCTTTTTAACACTTTCACTAACATTTATTTGAGTTGGAGTGTTGTTGGAACATTCTTTCTCATCTTCCGATTCTTTATTTGCTTTTTTTTTCACAAACAGGCTTTGGATTTTCTTCTGTGGCGTTCGGAAAATTACTATAGCTTCGTTTGTGTGCTATAGCAACGTCTCGTTTACTGAGTAAATTCCGATCGGTAGTTGTTCGTTCCGAATTTATGTATTCCGAATAAGAAGGACGGGTCATATAGCCCCTCGATGGACTATGCTCGATACTTAGAATTTCTCTCAAATCGTATGACGGGTGCAAGTCGTCGCTCGTTAACTTTTTATCTCCATCGATGTTTATATCACTCGCTTCATCGATTGTATAATGTCTTAAGCGATTTGGTGTATAAGGGAGAGAAAACTCCTCCTCTTCGTCCATTGTCTGGAACGGCTTGAGATTTCGCGGCTGTAGAACTTGTTCGTTTTCTGTGAATTCCAATTCATTGTAATCGTTGAAACTTAGTTCGCTGCGGCTTTTTTTCGGTCTAGCAGCTTCAAGCTGATACCTTTCGTGAGATCTGTGTTCACGGACCTCATCATCAACGTTGAATCTCGATCGGTGATTGATATATTGTGGATTGTTTGAGCTGTCTCGAGATGGGTTTCTATAAAATGATATGTTGTTGGATGCAGAACCTGAAATTATAGAAAAATTTAAATATGGCGGTCATGAGTAATGTCGATATGGGTTGAAATACAAAAAAATAGACCATATTTTATTCAAGGAAACTGAGATAGTGAGTAGTCCATTGAAAAGTTAGATTTGGGGTTGCGTTTTTTAGAGGACGCAATTTTATTTTTTTGATGTGTAGGGGGGGTCAGTGTAAGTCTAAAACCAAGTTTGTGGGGTCGCCACCCCTGTCCCACGGCCGCCATCTTGAAATTAGGGGTTGGAATGGTTTATATTTTTAGATGTAACTTTTTTTTATCATTTTACGAAAAAATGATATCCGACCATTTTTGTAGATCGTTTTTTGAGGAACAACTTTTATCCGCATCATTTTTTCATTAAGTAAATAGCTAAGGTGATGCGAATGAAAGTTGTTCCTCAAAAAACGATCTACAAAAATGGTCAGATATCATTTTTTCGTAAAATGATAAAAAAAATACATCGAAAAATATAAATTTTTTTCTTGAATTTCTGAAGATTTTCGCTTATAACTTTTTTATCTATAGTTCTACGACAAAAAGTTACTGGACCAAAGTAAGTTCTAGAGAATTTAATTTGCAACAAATAATGTTAACAAATTTTTTTCATCAAATAGATAGTTTAAGAGATATATCATAAAAACCATTTCAACCCCTATTTTCAAGATGGCGGCCGTGGGACAAGGGTTGCGACCCCACAAACTTGTTTTTAGCTTTACACTGACCCCCCCCCCCTACACATCAAAAAAATAAAATTGCGTCCTCTAAAAAACGCAAGGTAAGGCCTAAAAAATGTAACATTTCAATGGACTAAGTCTTATCTACAATAGGCATGACGACAGCATCCAAAAATCGTCGATATAATGGTTTTAGGGGAAAGTTCATATTAAAAAAATTTAAAACACTGCTTTAGTTTTATTTAAAAAATTCAGATTATTAAGATTTTCAATAAAATAAAACATTAAAATACTGCAATCGGCCATTTTGACTGAAAAACCAATCACAGCGCATGACGTCGCGCTTACCAAAAATTCATAAACAAAACATACCATTACGACCAATTTGTAGCACTATTAACTCCCCATGCAGCTTTCGAAATATGACAATATTATTGCAAATTATCAATGTTCTTGCTATATTATGGCTAATAATAAATTTGCTGACATCAGCGCGTACTAACATTATTATTTTTGTGCTAATAAATGAAATGAGAATTATGACATTTTGACGTTTCAACTTTGCCACCCTGTATATTTTTTATTATCAATATTTTATTAAAGGAAGTTGCGTCAGATTGTAATATTTTTAGGTCAATAATCTTCCATTTCACTTTGGTCCATTACTCACGGACCAACCTGTATATAAACATATATTATACGTATGTATCAATGATTTGCACTAATTGCATTTGGAATAAAGTTGTTCCTCAAAATACAATCTACAAAAATGGTCTTGCCTTGCGGCCCCCTAGGACCTGCGGCGGTTGCCTAGTCTGCCTAGAGGAAAATCCGCCACTGAGGACAACTCTCTATTCTACAGATACAGAGATATATGAATATGAAGAAGCTTTTTTTATTTTTTGATGATACCTGCAAAATTATGTCGGGTGTATAGTTTTCATTGAACTGCTTTTTATGACAATTTACTTACTTTTAGTGTGGACAACATTTATACTTCCTTTCCTGTGTCTTTCCTTGGAGTCTTCCTGTCCTTTCAGTGGATATTTTGAAATTCTAGTACTCAGGCCACCGTCTACACAACTGCAGCTTCGTTTTACTTTGGAGAAAGGTCGAATGAAATGGTAATTTACTTGTGGATTTGGAACATCCTTAAAAAATAACAATATTAAAAATAATACTTTGACCAACTTGAACTACATTGATTGATATTAGTAACTGGAGTTGGTTGAGCTTTCATACTATACTATACTATACTATACTATACAGGATATAGAGATGCATTTTTTATGATCTCCAAGGAGGAAGAATCTCCAAGGAGGAAGAAATTGATCAAGGTCCTATGACCTTTCACGATAAAGTTGATAGGGGAAAGGGGGGATCATTCAACCACTTTTTAATGCTTTGCCTAAATTATAGGAATAAAAACAAATTTTGTTGAGTAATTTGCTTTAAATAATTAGTTCAACACCTTATCAAATTATTTATAATACTTTGAACTTGAAATCACATATATAGAAAATAGTTTTTTGAAATTTTAAAAAATATTTGCAATTTGGTTGAAACTATCCCAGTAGTGAGGTAGTTTCAACCACGAAGTGGGGTAGATTCAACCTATGAATAAATATAGTAATTTCTTATTTGAAACTCAAAACTCAATGTGCCGTTCCACTTGATGATTGTATGGAAAGGATTGCAATAATATCGTCTCGAAAATAATTCGAATTATTCCTTCTTCTTCAAATTTTATTTCGTAATCATTTAGTGTCTTCTTAAAAGCCTTTCTTATTATTTTTTTATCAGATATTCTGTGTCATCCAGAAGTGGAAAACTGTCAAGCGACTGATCATCATTGTCAGAGTCTGCAAGATTCACGGATATGTCTGATTCAGAGGAACTGACAACTTCTTGGGCAACTATTTCACGTTTGACTTTCTGCCCAGAACTCTTTGAAGATAATTTTCTCTCCCGTTCTTTTTCTAAGGACTCCCTTTCAGTCAGCTCAGAAAACGACGTATATATTTTAGATTTTGTTTCTCTTTTCCTAGTAACAATTTTTTTACGTTGATATATTTTCGGATATGGTCAAATGTTTTGTAATAAATTGGCTTCTTGTGAATTATCTTTTTCATTTTGATTTTCTGGTGTCATGGTGGAGTTGTCTGCTTTACTTGATTCATTTATTTCAATATTACTGAGATAGCTGCATAATCATCATCCAAAAACGATAGTCTATTTATCGGCCATAGTTCAGGTTTTTTAAATGAATTAATTGTATTATTAATTGTGAATTGTGAACCAATATTTCTAATGGTAATTGTTTTGCCCGGATAGGAAAGTAGCCAATCATCATAAGCCACGGCCAAAGCAGATTTAAATGGGCCATACAGACCAATATCCAACGGTTGGAAACTATGCGGAGTGTGGGGTGGGAATGATACCTAAAAGGGTAATGCCCAACTCCCGGCACAATTTAATACTTTCAACTTTTGGAAAAAGTTCGCTGGTCATCCAACCACTCTTATCTCCAAGAACAAGGCTGGATGGAGGATCATCGATCACATACTCTGTTGAATTTCTAATACGTGGAACGACATAAATCATTTTCATCAATATTTGCTCTATATGTTATCCTAATATATTTTTGGGGCATCTAAAATTATTTTCCAAAATTAAAATTGTTATGGGGTAGATTCAACCACTGGTTGAATGTAACCCATTTTTTCTGGTTGAATCTACCCCACGCGTATTTAAATAAATTAAAAATTTATCGCCAAAAGTCTATATAGTTTGAGGTTAAAAATTTACTGTCAACTATTTTTACACCTATTAAACACTTAATTGAAAATATTACATTAGAAAAAACATCAGCTAATTCCCATGCAATACACAGAAACAAATATTAAAAAAGCCAACCATGAGTGACCAAAATTACTGAATATTTTTTAACTTTTTTCGTTTGAACACGACACAACGGATATTTTGTACACAGCTGAGGTACGGTATGAAGTTGTAGATTTTGCTATATTCAAGCGCCAAATTCAAATAAATTATGAAATAAACCAACTGGTTGAATGTTCCCCGTGGTTGAATGATCCCCCCTTTCCCTTATGGACCTTCATCAAGTGAAAACCTTATTTATTCAAAAAAATATATTTAGAAAACTTACGGTTTTGATTATGAAACTGGGAATTTTTTCAAGAATACCACGCAACATTTTACATACAATTTTGATGAGGAATGCCAAAGAGCTTACTACAGAACTGTCATTGTCAAAAGTAATGAAATTTAATTTCCATAGAAGATGAGATTTAAATAAACATTGAGGTTTTTGATTTTGGTCACCGTACTTAGACAATGAATAGTAGATTCCCTTTAAGCTTCTCCTAGCGCATTGTCTTTCTTAATCGGTCTCCGATGTTACTCTTTTTCAGGATCTTCAAGCTCCTTATTGATCGATACCATGTGTCTTTTGTGGTTGGAATTGTTTAATTAATAGAACTATTTTTTATCAAACAAAAGCAATAAAAGTGCTTTTATGACTGCTTGACTATCGGATATTATGATAATCCTTTGTCTTCTATATCCATTGTCAATATTGAACTGGGCACATTTTCTTATGTAGTGAATTTCCGCTTGAAAGATACTTGGGGTTTTTCCCAAGCTTTCTACGTGTTTGGTTCTTGGCCCGTTCATTCCTATCCCATTCCCTTTTATTGCTTCAGAGCCATCTGCATAACATTGAATATCTTTTCCAAGGCTGAGACCTCATTCTTTTTGTTTTGTTTTCTGCATAAAATATCTATAGGAAGATATAATTTTTTTTATTGGTGAGCGATGCTGCCAGTTTGAAATATTTTCTGAATTTCTTACCAAATTGCAGTGTTGACTCGGGGACAATAACAATTTCTAGTGCCGGATCTAGTTTTTTTGGTAGTTTCCACTAAATCTTTAAAACTGCGGCATGAATTAAAACAATAATCATAAGGGAATATATATTTATGCATTTATTAAATACCTATATGTACAGTCCGCAGAACCAAACATGAGCCCCGGAAAATATGCGAACTAAAATAAGTTCATCACAAGCAGCCAATCAAAAGCCAATGTTAACGATTGTCCATTAGTAAATAGAGATAGTTCAGTAAACGAAGGTGTCAACATGGGCAACTGGTCCAAGCAAGAGCAATTTTTTTTAATTTGCAGGTTATGGTAGGCACATTCAATTCCCAAAATGTCAGGTACCTGACCATTGTGGAAGGGTGGGAAAATGGCTCTGAAATTCCAGAAAATCCGTTTTCCCGTGATATCTGCCGAGATTTGACTACTGGAGAATTTTTGTTGAGAAGAAAAATAAAGAGCAGTTCCTTGCCCACAAAAATGATCCCCAGCATTTTTTCGAAAATTTAGATAGTTTTCGAGATACATGGCCCGAACGCCGACCCAAAATTGAGCTCCAGTCCGGCTTATAGAGAGCACGCTCTGAGGGCATGACGTCCCCAAGTAAATAACTAATTTTTTAATAACTCGCGTGAAAATCAATATTTTTTAATGAATCAAAGTGCGGGTGAAAGAAGGGATCTGTGGCTACTAAGGCGTGTTTTCATCCACTCAATTCGTGCTCCTGGGTCATTGGAAAACCAGGCCAAAATTCGTCTTTGCTAGATTTTTTAATGCTTCCATGGATTTATTCATATTATTTTTATTAATTGTTATTTCAGCCAATCCTATTGGATAATGGTTCTTTGGGGGGTACTTTATTTATTCCGAAACAATGCTACCAATCATTCGCCCGTATTTTTTTGAATAATGTGTTTTCCAAGATGCGATTTTTGTGGATTTCTAGAGTTTTCCCGAGCGTTCTGGTTTATCGGGAATTTCTCGATGATGAACTGTCAAACCCGCTCATAATTGATATTGGGAGAAAGGTTAGAATATCCTCTTGCCGATGGTATAATTTTTTTTCGCCCAGACCCCTGGGTTTTCAGGAAAATCGGGGAAATTTCCAGTTTTCCGAGGGAAGACAGCTATTCTTCTGAGTTTTTTCGAGCAGTTTTTTCTCTTTACAGTAAAATTCTTCCCGGTCAAGCATCATACCCGATG
>CAJUYI010001359.1:57005-72091 GCA_910591695.1 Galerucella pusilla
TACAGAGCGTTGATTTACCTACGATTTTCACATAAACGTGTCCATATCTTTTGAAGGACTCTGTATAACGTGGTAAAACCTCATACGAAAAGCTTCAAAAAAATGTAACCAATCCGAATTCGGTATAATATACAGAGGTTCCCATTTGAAAAATCATATGTTTGGTTTGTAACGCAGTTATGCAGCACTCTGTATAGTTCGATATAATTTCAAAATATGGACCTTTATTTATTTGTTTATACCTACAGGAATATCGAAGGCTAGCCTGATATATAAAGACATTCTTTCCTATAGTGAGAAGGAACATCTTCAGATCCTCTGATCCTGTCCCTTCCCTAGTTTCTTCCCAGTTTGTGGATTCATTTACGATATTTTGGTGCTCAACCTGTTTTGCAGCCTTAATAACCCTATCCTTGCTTTTCCCATTATCACGAGGTGTATTTGAGGTGGTCCAAATAAGGCTCCAAGTGCTGCCCCCTGTCTTACCACAATTTTGCACAGATTATACCTAATTTTCTTTTTATTATTCCAAGGTAATGTGTCACAAACCAGGAAATACCATAATAAACAGAAAAATGGCAATCGAGCAGCATTTGAAAAAAAATTAGGTGAAGATCCGGGCGATAGCCGAAAATCTGAATATTATGAAGAATCACAATTTAACACTAAATTTTTTACGGGCGAACAATATGAACTCGAAGCAGCAAGACCCCGTCAACAAGATAAGGATATGCCGTTAAACATTCTCGAGAAGATGCAAAAGTTAGATAAGGAAAATGGTGAACCAACTACTCAATATTTACAGCCACGGAATATAAAACCATTTGGTGTTAAACAGATTCATACGCCGGTAACGTTAAAAACGAAACGTCTGCATTCTGCTTTGCCTAAAGTGGTCAGAGACAAAGATTCAACTATCAAATCCGGGAAAAAAAGCAAAGCCAATGAAGAAATTGGTCAAAGAAATTACTCTACAGCTACCACGTTTAAACATAGACATGAAAATCCAGTTCCTTTAATTTACAATCTTCCGGTAGGAGGTTATAACAAAAATAGAATGTTACCGAAACCTAAGAAGTTCAACATTAAAAATCAAATAATAAGTACATCTTTAGAGGAAAGAGATGCAAATGAAGAAATAAGAAGGAAGCTGAAAAGTGTGCAACAAAATATCATAACTGATGATCTTTTCCATGAAAGCCTGAAAAAGCTGCAGAATTTTAAATCCAAAGAAAAACCAACCACAATGAAAAATAAGCTTTATGCACGTTCCTATATAACTGTTGATCATCGTATTATGTCTGCTCCTATAAGATCGAACGTGATAAAAAGTAGCAGTGCTACATATCATGCCAAACCAACTCACGACAGAAAATTTAGCGTCGACTTATTCGATAGACGACTCTTAAATTTTGGAAATTTAAATTTGAAAACGGTTAAAGTCAAAGAAAAACCGAAATCAATTGTATCTTCCTTCATCGAAAAACCAGTGAAGAAAAGTAAATTCGTTTCGATTGAAAATGGTCTTAAAAAAAATTCCAGGCAATATCAACCTACAGTTATTGTGTCTAAAAAAGTTCCTATAAAAAATCACTTCACGTTGAAAGCAGGGGTTGGTTCTGATAAAACTAAAATTAAAAGGCATAGAAGTTTTGATACAATAGTGAACTTGAAAAGAAAAAAGCAGAGTACTATAACAAAAGTACCTACATTTTCTGGAGATTTACCGATATTTGGGAACGTAAAAGCAACTGAACCTTCGAAAGAATCATCTATTTTGTATCAACCGGATTTAAACACTTCAAAATTACTTGCTAAATTGAAATCAAACGACAAGACTAAACAAGACACTTCAATTTCAAATGGAAGAGTCGAAAAAAATCGTAAAATTAAATTAGCGAAACCAATAATTGGTAAGATTTCAGAAAGTATAATGAAACCAGGCAATTTTAAATTCACTGAAGATGAATCATCAAAAGTGAATCCTAAAATATCAAAACAAACAAATCTTGCTAATCCACTCCAAAGAAAACTAAAAGTATCTATTGTTACTGGAGATGATGGAATCAAAAATGAAGAAAAAAGCAAACCAAAGGTACAAAATAAACTAAAAACACAAAATATGAAACAAGTAGCTTCTGATAAACAAAAAGATTCAAGTAAAGAAGTTAATGAAACTATTAACTTGAAGCTACAAGATTCTGGAACTAATCTTGAGAAATTTAGTAAATTTCTGCATAATAGAGATGATTCAACTCAACCTACACTTCCACTTGGCTCGAATAACACTAAAACCAATGATTTTTCATATAGAAAAGATACTTCGGTTCGGTCGAGTAATATTCAAAATAAAAGCTCCAAAAGTCCACCGGTGAGTTGTATTGAAATAACACGTAATAAGGAAGATACGATAGTAATACAATCAAAACCTAAAATCAAAGATGGGGAGGAAAAAACACCCACTAATGTATACGAAAAAGATTCAGCTCAATTATCTAACTCTAAAAAGAATAAGACAGTATCTCAGGATGCTAAAAGTAAAGCTATAAGAACCAAGTTGAGGAAAAATACAGACAGCCCTAAAGAAATGGTGAATAAAAAAGAAGTACAATCTCAGGATCCTAAAGAGATGAAATTTTTTCCAGGTAAATCAAATATGCCCCAGAACTCCCAACCTAAAAGATCTAAGTTTTCTTTCACACCTGAACACCGGAAATATGAACCAAAACTAGTAAACAAAGTTACAAAACCAGAATTACAAAAGAAAATTTTAACCAAATCTGGATGTCAAGCATTTTTGGAAGCACATTCTAAAAACAATATTGTAAATCACCTTAAACCGATTGCCGGAAAAAGCCGCAAAAAAGTGTTGGAGGACAATGAAAAATTCAATGCATCACGGTTAGGAGTGACCCAAGATAGTACAAAGAACAAGCCGGGCAAACCTGTAGAAAATTCGTCCAGGACAGAAATTTTATCAACTGTCAATCCGCTAGTAAATGTCTCTAAAATATCCAAAACTGACATTTATTTAAAGCCGGAAAATGGTGAGCAGAAAGAAGTTTCCGATGTTAAACAAGTGGAAGCGTTAAAAAATGTGATGGCGTTGAAGTCTTTTTCCGATATACCCCAGAATGATATTTCCAATAAAAAACAGCACAAACCAACTTTATTAGAATCAACTCCCAAAAGAAATAATCAAGAGCAGTTTGCGAAAACTATCACCCCACACATTCAACAATTGAGTGAGGCAGGAAAAAAAATATTAACTCATGCTCCTTCTGAATCTGATCCTAAATACGTTCAACAATCGAAGATTGATTCTCCAGAATCGCCTTCCAAAATAAGGACACCCGTATCCAAAAATGCACATCAACTAAGCGAAGCTGCTAAAAAAATCATGTTCTCCAAATCTGACAGGCAGTCTTTTTTAGACTCACTCCCAAAGGAAGGTGGATCAGAATCCCCACCCAAATTAGACGTACAAGATATTCAAGTTACTCAATCACTAACAGAATCCGCTAAAAAAAATATGTCGTATAAAACTGATAAGCCGGCTTTTTTAGGATTAGTCTCAAAGGGAGGAGGGCAAGAATCCCCTCCCCAACTAGACATCCAAGATATTCAAACTCCTCAATCATTAACAGAATCCGCTAAAAAAAGTATGTCGAATAAAACTGATAAGCCGGCTTTTTTAGGATCAGTCCCAAAGGGAGGAGGGCAAGAATCCCCTCCTAAATTAGAGGGGCTAGATTGTCAAACCAAGCCGCAATCAACAGAGAGTAAAAATATACCGAACAGATTACACCAGACTTTTTTAGATCCACTTCCGAAGAAACATGCTAAAGAATCACTTTCTATACCCAAAAGTCCAGAAACTCGGACTAATCAACTAACAGAAGCTGCTAAGAAAACCATTTCCTATAAAACTGAGTACCAGTCTTTTTTAGAGCTGCCCCCCATTAATGGGGGGCTACAAAAAAATTCGGAATCATCCGATGAATCTAACAAATCTAAAATTAACAAGAAGCATTTTTTAGTCGAAGCCCCCTTAGGGGGGGACTTTCAAAATTCACAAAATATCAAAGACTCTAATAAGGCAGCGGAATTACTTGCCGATAAGACTTTTTTAGAATCTCCCGTGAATAAAGAATTTTTTTTGGAAGCTCCAAAAGATTCTTCAAACATTTTGACAGACGCTGCTAAGAAAATTATTGGATACATATCGGAATATCAAGCCCTTCTCACGAAACCTACAAGAGCTGATATAAATAGCGATGAATCTTCAAAACAGATAAATGAATTTATTGATCAAGCCACTTTTTATAATTCCGTGGGAAATTATAATCATGCGATCAATGATGAAGTAGATGATTCTGAAACTCCTGATCTTGAAGACAAAATAGGCTACATGCTGAACGATATATTGCAGACTTCAACAATTATATCACCTTCTATTTCATCTGATCAACTGAACTCCATTTTAGTTTCTTCAAAGGCAGTTGAAGAAACAGCGCAAGATGATTTTTTATATAAACAGAAACCGGACATCCACGTCGAAAGTTGTACACAAAACAGATTTCCCGTATTAGTTGCTAAGATTTGTGAAGATGATGTAAAGCAAAAAGCTCCTAACTCATTTTTACGAAGTAAGAAACCGTTAAAAATTGGTATCGCGCATTCATCTACTAAAGCTTCCTCTGAACTACGTAAAGTACCAAATAGATGTGATAAAGTTTCATCCTGTTATGATTTTGATAATTTGTACTTGAAGCAAAATTACATGACACGAAAATATCCGCGAAACGTTAAAGTATGCTTCAGTGATAATCAAAAAGCAGGGCATAGCATGACCTTCACTAAAAATATGAGTACTTCTACAAGTCGCTTACTTTCGCAGCCTGGAAAGACTTTTACGAAAGAAAATGCTCCTAGATACTTCCCAACTATTGGCAAATTGGGATCTATGCATGAAAGTATAGTTCTATTAGGTAAATTGAGCACGGAGAGTTTGGCAATGAGAGGTTATGGTTCGTATTCAAAAGCAAACTTTAACAATGTCGAAAATAAATGTAGAAAATATTCAGCGTGCGAGCCTCAAACTGAAAACGTTCCTGCGCGAATAAATAGGGATAGAAACTATACGAGAGCACTAACATATTTTAGTTTGTCGAATACGAAAAATGCAAGTAGTTCTGTAAAAGAATGTGGAAATAAGTCGTATTGTTCATTTCAAGAGACTGCAAAATCCACTAGTTATTTGGACAGTAAGTTTTCGATTTATTAATATTATGTCTTTATCTTTCTTATCATACTCTTTTGGAAAATACTTTATCCTGTCCTGTCATTATTTCATTCTTTTTACCATATGAATATCTTATTGGAGTACATTTTTAGATGTAAATAATGTGGAAGATGCTGTTGCGATGAATAGGAGAATACTGGATAAGATAATGTTAAAGTTACCGAATGTGGCAAAAATTGGTGAGCTAATATTTTTAATACTACTGTACAGATGGTTTATTGAAAGTTCAGAAGGCGTTTTGAGAGTACCTAAAGATGCACCTAAACTGAAATTTTTGTCCTTCATATATTGTAAAAAAGACCAGTGCCGAACCCTTCGAAAATAGTAAAAAGTGAAAAAGAATAACAGTAGGATGAAACCCATCAGAAAAGGAGGGGAATATGAGGAAATTGAAAGGAAAAATAAATTACGGGCGATCCGAGATCGGGAAGTAGGAGGGGGTGAGTTTTTAAGGGTAAAAAATAGTTTATTTCGATTCCCGGCAAATTTGCAGGTCCTATGGATGGAAAAAACTTGTATGGCAAAGTTGTGGGTAATAAAAAGATTTACAACTTTTATATTCACAATTTTTTCACATAACCTCAAAATTTATGTTAAAAATTCAAATAACCAAGTTTTCGGTTTCTTATTTTTTTTCCAAAAAAACAATTTTTTATACGAAGTTTGGTGAAAACGTACCTTATTATCTCCCAAATTACACTGTTATTTATTTGAAATATTAATCTTTCACCTCCTTTGGACTTAATAACAAAAAAGCACCCTAATTTTCAATCGAAAACTCTCGCGTCAAAATATCAGCTTTTTTCAAAAAGTCGGTGGGCGATTTGCTCGTTGAAATCTCTACTTTCGGATGGTGTGAAAAAATTATACATTACTATAGTCAGTGTTCTCAGAAAATGGAAAAAACTTGAATTCAAAATTTTTTTGTAATCATTATGTACAATTTTGAGCTATTTCTTGAAATGATATTGATAGACGAAAAAATTTCAAATCGAAATAGGTACACTACTATAATTAACGAACAAATAATTCAATAAAGTTAATATTTAATAAAACATCTACAATATTTTGAAAAAGTTGTAGAATCTTCCTTAAATAATATTTGTAGATGCCTATTTATTGCTGTTTTAGGATGATTTATACAGGGTGATTCATAAGTGATGGGCCAAATTGTAAATCTTCAAATCTTCGTTCAGAAGGCCAAAATAATAATATTTTCATTGATAATAATGGGTCTTAGTCTGCTCCTTACTGAGGTACAGGATGTTCAAGCGGAAAAAATAAAATAGATTTTTGTTAATAGATCAGCTACTTTTCTACATGATGATTTGAAAATTGGTATGAACTAGTTTTTGTAAGGGTAAACAATAATGTGTGAGAGGATTTGAGTTAACTCGTAGAGATGAAATCAGCTACAAATTTTTTATCGCTCATTATTTTACAACTGACTTATTTAATTTGGATAGCCCCATCATTTCTGTAAAAAAAAGCTATAGTCCTTTGATCTTCAAAATAGTAACGATTTTCGAGATATTTGAATTTTACTAATTCACTTCACTACATTTCACGGTGGTCGACGTAGCATGCCAATAAATGTGTTTTATTGCGTAATTTTTGTATGGCTTCGTTTTAATATATATTATTACCAATTATCAATTACGGTTAGGTGAATGGTAACATTCCATGGCTTGCTTGTCTCTACGTCGACCACCGTGAAATGTAGTGTAGTGAATTAGTAAAAATCAAATATCTCGAAAATCGTTAATATTTTGAAGATCAAAGAAGTATAGCTTTTTCTACAGAAATGATGGGGCTATCCAAATTAAATAAGTAAGTTGTAAAATAATGAGCGATAAAAAATTTGTAGCTGATTTCATCTAATTCATATGGCGCAGGTGGCGACATCTACGAGTTAACTCAAACCCTCTCACACATTCTTGTTTACCCTAACAAAAACTAGTTCATACCCAATTTTCAAGTCATTATGTGGAAAAGTAGCTGATCTATTAACGAAAATCTATTTTATTTTTTTCGCTTTAACATCCTGTACCTCAGTAAGGAGCAGACTAAGACCCATTATTGTTAATGAAAATATTATTATTTTGGCCTTCTGAACGAAGATTTACAATTTGGCCCATCACTTATGAATCACCCTGTATACCTGAGTGACCTACGGTAAATTTTAGCGCATTTTAAAGTGTTTCATAGAGATGTGGGTTAACAGTAACGTAACCTAAAAAATGGATTATAACTATTTATACCTAAATGTAAAAATGAAAAAATAAGTCAATCAAGGTTTCAAAAAAATCAATTGACATAAATAAATCTTCATTTTGGCAAATCTCCCACCCACAGAAGGAGCAGCAGAACAGCATTGTTACAGGGAAAATTATCAGCTTCAAACTTGGTGTTGGGCAACGAATTGAGAGCAACAGATTGGGGCTGGAAGCAGCATCAACGTGGCATTATTCCCAAATTTACAGAAAATGATTCATTTTCGGATGTATTGATCAAAACTATTTGAAGCAGCTGTGAAACTGGGTGTAACAGTTTGGAATGTCGCTGCCGAAAATATGGTTTAAAATTCACAAATTTATGTACAAATTGTCATGGTTCTGAAAATTTCTCCAATATAGAAGAAAAAACCTACGAGGAAATAAATGATTCAGATGAAATTGTGGATGAAGAGCTAATGCAGACTGGAAAAAACATTGGAGACGAAAAAGGTGATGGTCTTGAAGATTTGAAGATCAATTAGAGTTGGAAAGGTTTGTTGAGTGTAACGATGAAGAATGCCATCAAAAAAACAAAAACTGATAGATGAGTGATTACAATTCAAAATAATGTATTCATAAATAACGGGATTAACGTTTTAAAAAATATTATGATGAATAACAAAATCAGACTGAAGTATCTAAATTTAATAGCAGGTACGATTTACATGTGAATTCACATTTTATGAGATTTTCTATGACATGAATGTACTTAGAATTTAATGAATAAACTTTTTAACTCGAAAAAATTGCAGCAATCACATTTTTTCGATGAAATTGTACGTAGTGTTAAAAAAAAGCTCCGTATTCCAGTTGTTTTAATTTTTTTGTGTTTTTTGAGAACTTTTACCGTAGTAATGTATATTTTTTTACGGTATCAGAAAGTAGAGATTTCAACGAGCAAATTGATCACCGACTTTTTGACAAAAGCTGATATTTTGGACGCGAGACTTTTCGATTGAAAATTAGGGTGCTTTTTTGATATTAAGTCGAAATAAGGTGAAAAAATGAATATATCAAATCAAATAAATTACAGTGTATTTGGGATGTAATAAGGAAAGTTTTCACCAAATTTCGTAAAATTTTTTTTTTCCAAAAAGAAATAAAAAACCAAAAACTTGGTTATTTGAATTTTTCATATATAATACCACGAGAGTTTGTTGCTTGGCAATTTTGCGAATGACATTTTTAACTAATGGATTAAATGTCATGAGCAAAATTACCTAAAAGCAACAAACTTGAATTCGACAAGAGAAAAAGTTTACCTAATTTAGTGGTATTCGACATGACTATTTCACGAGAGAAAAACTAAAAAATCATATGTTTAAACGTTTTATTTACTGCAAACTTCAATTATACAATGCCAAAAAAATAATAACATTATGAAAAAAAATACTTATTTATGTAAAAAGTACAACTATTATAATTGTACGTAGTAGAATTATTTTGGGGATTGTTTTGCATCATAACCTGTGATGAATTTAAGTTAGAAACTGAGGATTCCTTTTCTTTATTTTTATTTTCTCGAAGGTTCTCTATAAGTTGTAAATGGTGTTCTTCATTTAATTGTAAATATGGTTTCAAAAAATGGGCAGAAGAATGTCCTGTAAAATTAATTACTTCTTGTTCACCAACTCCTTCTTTTGCTAATGCAGATATTGCAGAAGCTCTATGTGAATGATTGGTCATTTTTATTTTTTTTTGTGTCTATACCAATTGATTCTGCCGATATTTTCGTCCACTTTGAAATTGTATTAATTCCCAATGGTGAATTTTTGTACCATATTCCTTTCTCCCAATTTGGATGTACTGTTAAAAATAATCTTGTTGTTGTTAAATAAGAATTGGATTCTCTTGTTTCAATAATTTTTAAAAATAAACGAACGGGACACAAATAGTTGTTAGCATTATTTCTTACCAGCCACTTACTGCCAGATAAAGCTTTTGATCCTCCTTGTGTCGTTTTGGAAAAGATTGGATTGTATTCTATCCTTTATTATCATATTCTTTTTTAAAGTAATTAATATCACAATTAGCAGCTTCATTTCCACGCCATGCTTATTCGAACGAACATAAATGAAAAAACCTTTTTTTGTAACCCATCTGGATTATCCTCAGAATAGCTTTCTACCATTTCCATTAATTCTTCTCTGGTAAACGCGTTAGAACGTCTTTTTCTGGTTTCAGGTTCAGCCTGAAGCTTTTTACGTTTTGTATCCCTGGCCAATCTAGCAAATTTATAGGTAATATCTTGGAATGGATCAATTTTAAAGTTAAATTCTAGAAAATATTTTTCCTGAACCATTTGAGCAGTCGTATTCCAAAGTGTTTCCACACTAGCTTCAGTATAATCAGTTCCATCTCTTTTTTTTTATGTTAAAACCATAATCTCCAAGAATTTTTGCTATAACTTGTTCAGAAGTATCCTTTTCTAACGTATAATTACGTGCGTCCAAGAACATTCTAAACTGTTCCCACGCAGACTTTTTTGTCTTCATTGTATTTCGCGGTATACTTTGCTTAATTGTACTCTCTATTTCATTTATTGAATTATTTCCAAATATTGTATTATTCATGTTAATAATACTTATTTAAATTTTTGAAACAGTTTTAATAATTTTTAGACAGTTAATTAAATAAATGAACAACTTAGTTTCCTTAGAAACCACTAACAAAGATTTTATATTGAATTTTATCACAGATTGATAGAATTTTATACACATAGATTTGATATAGTAAACGTCAAAAAATTGCCGCGACAAGACAAAAAATTGCCAGTTCAAAACCTTCAAATTTTGTCAGTTATCAATTTACTCTAGTGAAATAGTCACTTAAATATTGAGGTTGTGTGAGAAAATTGTATATACATTAGCTGTAGATCTTTTTAGATATTACCCACAACTTTGCCATCCATTTTTTCTCAATAGGACTTGTAGTTTTGCCGGAAATCGAGATAAGCCATTTTTTACCCTAAAATACTCACCCCACTTCCCGAACTCGGATCGCCCGTGATTTATTTTTCTTTTTAATCTTATCACATTTCCTCCTATTTCTAATAGGTTTTATCCTACTGTGATTTTTTTTGGTCTCAAAAATTATCGACCCTGGTCTAAAAACGCATTTTGAAACTGTTTTGAAGGACGTGATTAACAATTACCAAAAAGGTACCGATTGCCCTTAACCACCCTTATGGTTGGTAATAATTTTTACCATGTAAAACGTCTTATTTATTCATAGTACAAGTATTTTAATTACGAACATTTCTCTGTAAGATCAAAGAACTGTTTTTTCTGATTTCAATTTTCTGCTAGAAAAAATCTCAACTGATTTAAATCCAGCAGTGGTTAGACATTTTATAAATCTTTCATCATTTTATCCGCAGTTTATTTCGCGAAACGAAATCCAAAGAAGGAAAATACATTATCGCGAATCGTAGATGATAAATCAAAATACAGAATCACAAAATTAGTTCAGTTTTGTTTGCCAGAGTGTTTTATACGCTCTGTTATCTGCGGAATTTATTAAAACCGATTGTTATTGTGCACTGCACGAATCCTTGCTGGAATATTAAAATGCCAACGCTCTCCATAAATATCTGTATGTTATTATGAATTTAGATAATAATCCAGTCATTATTGACATTCGGAATCGAAAATTTAACTATAATTCCAAAAGTTTTCAAACTTCGGTCAAGTGAATGGTACATTGAGATGACAATAAATCTCATTTTGCAACCTTGTTCGAAGTCCGGAACATTGTTAAAATTGCAATTAAATTAATTTTTGCTGTATGGTCGTGAAAAAAATTCCAAAAGTTCTGCAAACTTGGGGAAGTTTTCGATATAATATTTCATACCACGTATTAAATTTGCAACCAATCTAAGTGTACGGAACATTTTTTGTTATTGAAAATTAATGTTTTTCTTTATTAAACTAAAGGAAAACGTTCCACAAGTTCTGCAAATTTGACAGATCTATCGGAAAAATGTACCGAACGAATGTATAAATTTGCAACCTTTTACGTTGACCGGAACATGTTTATTTATAATTTTTTTTAATTCGTGGTCATTTTTTCGAGCAAGGCGGTCTCGGAATAAATACAAAAGTTTTGAAACTTGGTTGCAAAAACATCTATTCTGATGCATTTACAAATTTGCAACTTCATACGCGATCCGGAACTTTTGCAATTTTCTTGAAGAGAAATTGTGAAAACATGAAAAAATACTGCGGAAATCAAAATTTAAATTTAAACTTTGAACACTCCGTATCTCGGAAACTAGCAAGATTTGCATAAGGCATGTTGAGCAGAATCATCATATTTTGAGGTCTAGAATTAGTCCGGGAAAGTAAGGAAGTTAAACATCAAATGTTTCCCATCGCTGATTTTTCATTTTTAAATGAAAATATATCGACCCAGCATCACTCTCTTAGATTGTATAATAATTTCCGCTGGAGCTTGCGAGGCAGCTTGCAAGCACAGCTCGGACTACCTAAAATTCAAGTGATTTATGCTCATATCATTTCTGGATGTGTTCTTACAAAAAATCGTGGAGATAAAAATTGCAACAAATCGTATGATCTTGAAGGTGACAAATTGTTTTTCCAAAAAAAAATTTTTCCGATGTTAAATTTTCCAAAAATGGAAAAAAATTTCAAAAATCATATTTTTGGCTGGTAATTATAAATAAAATATTAATATCGAGGCCTAAATATAGATAAACATGGAGGGCGAACTTCTAAAAATTCACGTTTTTTCAGATTTGCAAAATTCAAAATGGCGGCTGCTCAAATTGGAAACAAATTTTCTTTTTCAATCGCGTTTAAATTTATGAACATCAATGATATCGAGAAGCGGTTGGTTGCAATCAATAGAGTTAAGTTATTTATATAAATAACATAAGTTATTTATATTTATTATTTATATAAATAACATAAACAAAATTTAAAAAAAAAATTCTTACATAATTTTTTAGAACATTTACCGAAAAAAAATTTTTACATCTACTTTTTTCTCATTTTGGCGTTGAAAAATTTGTTAAAAATATCTTTTCACGTTATAAATATGTTTGTTTTTGAAAGACGAGTATTTTGAAAAAAAAATTTTTCAGATGCGACTTTTACAAGATGAGATAAACAAGTTCAAAGCTAGATACTGTCATAATGTTAATTGAAATTCTCAAATTTTGATCACTTCGCTAGATTGTTGAATGTCAACTCAACTTAAACACAATTTTTTATTTTTCTACCGTCAATTGGTCCATTCAAAAGAGAACAGTAATCCTAGCTCGGCCAAACGGTGCGGCGGCAGCTGCTTGGCGTTGTGGTGGGGGGTCAGCGCTCGTTCGCAGTTCAACGAAGCTTAAACTTTTATTTTGGTTTTCTTTGTAAAAATTGTGCATTTATAGTATGAATATTATTAAAATCATAACATATTGCTAGAAATAAGGTACGATGATATTTATAATTTATATCTATAAATCCATTTATTAAATAAATTATACATAATCCTATTTTCTACAAATTTGTACCACAGGGTGCTCTACTACCAAGTGTGGTTGTAAAAAAGTTGGCATACATATATTATGTAAAAATTGCGAAGGCAAAAACTGTTGTAACATCGAAATTGTAAGTACGGTATTTGACAATGACGAGGATGATAATGAATCTCTGAGTGATGAGCCAAATTTTGATATGAGTCAATCAGTTGATTGAGAACAATAACAATAATATCGAATTGTACAGAGCCACTTCCTCAGAGACCAAAAAGAGCGAAAATTTGTAGAAAATAAATGTAAATTTGTAAATAAATATTCTTAGTATCTCCACGATTTTTTTGTAAGAACACATCCAGAAATGATATGAGCATAAATCACTTGAATTTTAGGTAGTCCGAGCTGTGCTTGCAAGCTGCGTCGCAAGCTCCAGCGGACATTATTAGACAATCTAAGAGAGTGATGCTGGGTCGATATATTTTCATTTTAAAATGAAAAATCAGCGATGGGAAACTTTTGATGTTTAACAGATTTTTCGACCTTACTTTCCCGGACTAAATCTACAGTTCAGAGATTGGACATTCTTAATGAATCACTCTGTATATCCAGCAATCATTAAATCAATAAATATCTATTTCAAATTTTCCGGATCCTTAACCAACGAAATGTTTCAAAAGGTTATATTTATTTTATCATCAAATCAAATCAATGCGCAGAATCTTGAACTAAATATTGTTCAATAAATTGGAATAGTCTAAAATAGCTAAAACAGTTGGCCAATATTTCAAACAAGAAATCTATTCCAAATATCGTTCCAAAACTTGGACTAACGGCCGATTTTATAAAAAAACATAAAGGATACTTCAAGTTTTAAGGATACTTTAATAGTATATTATTAAACGAGCAATTTATGATAGTCATAATTCACGATGGGTGACGTTTGCGTCACGAGCCGCAGGCGAGGGGCGCAAGTCACCCAAGTGAATTATAGCCATAAATTGCGAGTAGAATACTATACTTTGTCCACGACACTCAATTTATTTATTAATAAATAAAAGTCAGTAGCGATTTGGCATATTACTAACCTCAAAATGTTGTGGTAGCTACTTCAAATAATTTGACATATATAGAGATGGGCGATACTGTAGAAAGTATCAATACAACGTACCGTTATAAATATATTGTTTTAAAATACTTAATATTAGAAAATATCGTTATGAAAAGTATCAATACTAAAAATTACAATATTTTATAGATACGATATAGGTATGTCAGAAACAAATTTCCTGAACAAAATACACAGATTTACTAGTTTATTCCATATTGTACCCTCATCTCTAGTCGTGAATTATGAACCATAATACACTACTGTGTATTATGAACCATAATTCACGACAGTTGATATATGGGTACCATATACCTTTAGTTAGGAGGTAAAATATTGACTTATTATTAGGTGGTCGTGGACAAAACATATTATTGATTTCATAACCAATTTAAAATATGCTTTAAACTCAAAGTATCACTTGAGGTTAAAGTGTCGATTTCTCGACTTTATCTCTCTGAAGTGTCATTTAACTACAATATAACCATGACGTTTGCTAGTTTTGTGATAGTTTAGAATAATTTTCAAACCTCTAGCTCTAGTTTAAGTTCGTCTGATGAAGAATTTATTTATATTAAAAGACCAAAAGTGTATAGGAAAAGAACAGACTGTTTCGAAAAATATGATGAGCTCGACTTTTATCGCTCAAAAAAACTAACCGTTTTGTATATCTACTAAATTAAATAGAAGAACAAATCGCTTCACCTACTAATAAGTAAGTTGTGAAATCCATAGAATTGTGTTGTATACAATGACCAATAATAGAATTAACAAAAACCTTTATTTAATTTTCATTAACAGTGCTTTTCAGATAAAAGTATCCACCTTTAATAACTTTTGTAATACTGGTATTTAGAAAAAATCCAAAAACACGTCCATTTATGTTGGAAGGGGCAAGCATTATGGCTTATT
>CAJUYI010001360.1:0-20849 GCA_910591695.1 Galerucella pusilla
TGCCATTTTGGAGGGCACGTTCCGGACCCGGCTCATAATTTGTTGCTAATTTGTGACCCTATTATTGATTTTGTCCCCCATCTTAGGGTAGACAAATGTAATATCTTTGTTACAATGGAGGCTATAGCGATACGACTCTGGTAATATATTTTGTTGCTACATGTCAAACTCACCCCTACTATTAAATTACGGTAGCCAACTGCGATATCTCGTAAGCGAGATGGACTAGCAGCATGGATCCAGGCGGCAAATTTCCCACCCCCGCCATTGTGATTTTAAACTGCGGCAGCCACTGTGCGAGAGCTCGGCGGCTGAAATAATTAGCTAGGAGGTCTTGACGGTAAAATTTGTTGTTAATTTTTTGCTGCAAGATAGCCTTACATGAAACAATCCCTGCCAGTCAAAACTACCCTCGTCGGGTATTAAGTTGCGGCAGCCACTTGTTTATCTCGAGACTGGAATAGACTTTTTGCACAATTTTTCTTTTTACTGCAATCATATTCTAGACATAGCTAATAGATTATTTACCGAAGTATTTTCACAAAATACTCAATTTAAAGAAGTTATAAGGGTTTGAAATTCGTGATATTCAAGCGCGCCACATTTCTGTGTTGCTACACAGTCCTCCATGAATGTAAGGCGGCGTTTCCTACTCGATAAACAATGATTTATTCTTTGTTTTATGTTATTTATGGGTTGAAAGTATCAAAATTTGAGATTTTTTGAATTCAAATCTCTCAAAACGACTGAATCTGAAGGATTTGCTTTTACTTTCCTGTTAATATACCAAAAGTTTTGTAAGAATACACGATCGGTTTGGGCCAATCTCATGCATAGAACAATAAAAATGTTCTCGGACAGCCAAGCGGCTTTGAATCACCGAGAGAAGAGTTATTTATAGACAAATAAACTGATTTGTTTGACCCCCCTTTTTTTTAAAATTAACATTGCTTACTCATTATTAAGAAGCCATATTAACGTGAAATTATTGGGAAATTTTAATTCGAGTGTAGTTTCTTTAATGTAAAAAATGTGTTCTCCTTTATGCACACCTTCATACAATTGTTCTTCAGAAACTATGAAAGTCCACGAAGCACAATATAATATTTTGTTATAAAATATAACAATGATATTTGAGTAAAAATTGTTTTCATTTCCCAGAAAAAAACCAAACATCTTCAATAATATTCTATCACTTTGAAACAACAAATTAAATATTCATAGTAAATCATTTGAAAGTATTGACAGAAATTTACATTTTTTGAATAAGCCTATAGATTATTAGCCTCAAATAAGATCTACTTTATACCGAAAAAATAAGTAGGTATTTCAGTATATTTTTACATTTATTATTACGAGAAATAAAACTTATTTGCTACAAATTACATATTTCTTCACCCGTAAGAAATCACATTAGCCTACAAATTATGTGGCAATTGAAACAAAGAATTCTCACTCCACCCTTCCCTATCTATTATTCAGTAACGGTCACCACCTATATACGTTTGGTGTCAGTCTGCATGTGAAATTAGATCAGTTTTTGCAATTTCACTAATTATTTTGTTTTTTGAAGTAGGTATGTGGTTAAAGTGCTCTGGACCAAAATAAGTTTAATAATAGAATGAATGAATTGTTAAACTCATGGCGATTACAAGAATTGTGAGATATCTTTGAAGGTAAGAAAATAAATGACAATAATATTCAAGTAGGTAGAAGTAACAAGCAAGCGAAATGTACCTCAAACATACACATTTCTCAATTAAACCTGTCAGATCTACTCTAAGAACTCCAAAAAACTACTATGAGAAAAGTATTAATGAGCACAATTAAGGATAGACAAGGCTATCTTGTGGATACCATTGTTGGTTATGTTTTGGATCATGTAGGTATGTTTATTTTAACAATATATGGTTTTCATTTTATAATTGTATGGTATCTATTTCAAAAATGTATAGCTTTCTTTTTAATAGATCAAAATATTCAGCAGCAAGTTTTTTATTCCTATCCTGCTTTCCTACTAAACAGTTTTATGCATGAATAGAGACCATTATTGTTTATTAGATTCAAATATGTTTGTAAAAATACTGTAATTTCAATCCGCGTCCAGACTAACCATCGACCAATTCGATCGACTAGTCCACACATACAAAAAAAAGGCAACTTTGTTGTTCGACATAGTCTGGAAACGGCTTAAAAAAATATTTGTGAGAAATATATTTTTTTATGTGACCTAATTATTTAGAGAACCGTGTGGAAGTTACCCATACTGCTTAATACACCGTGAACTTTTAATATATTTCTAAATATTTAGAAACATTTCAAAAGCTCAGTGTATTGAATAGTGCATGTAGGTAACTTCCATAAACAAAAAACAATACCATAAATAATTCGGTTTTTTGGGGAAATATATTTTTTCCCTATAAGGCAATATAATGTTTATGAAAACTATGGTTCGGTTATGATAAATATGTTGAATTCTAGTAAAAATTAATAGTTTTCTTGAAGAAGGGACATTTGTTTCCAATAAAAAAATTCAATTTGCTGGGAAGAAACATTTTTTACTAATAAAAAACATATCGTTAACCCAGACAAGATACTTTTTTATGGTAAAGAAATATATTTTACCGATACAATACATTTTTTTATGATAAAGATATGTGATTCTGACATAAAGTAATTTTTTTATAATGAATCAATATAGTTAGCTTCCAAAAATAAGTATTTGTTATTGGAAAACTACTTTATTTAATTTAAATGCTTTCAAAGATTAATATAACCATTTTGTAATTAAATCTCAATAAATGTTGTTTGAGACAAATATGATACATTTTTAGAAGAATAAATGTAATTTTCGATAGATAGCTCATTTTATTGATGACAATGAATATGTTATTAATTTCCGAACTTGAAAGAAATACTTTCTTAACGACAAATTAAATATTAGTTAGGCCATATGGAAAATCATATTTATTTAACATAATAAGATTTTGATTGTCACAAATAAATCTTTTTCTCGGTGAAGCACTTAGCTCTCACTGTGTAACGTCGAAATTGGTTTTCAACTGCCAAAAACGACTCTCCTCAATGGGAGAAGTCAATAAAGTATCGCTGGTTTGGATCCCTGGCCATTTAGAGATGCATGATATCTTACTGCAAATAAAGCACACATATGCTCTTGTAACAACTTTGCCATATTTACCATGTATTAAAAGCAAATTCACATAATCTTTTTTTATTTCTTAGTGCTTGTATCAAGGGGTCGAAATAGAATTTAGACCACACTTGCATCTCTCAAAATTTACAGAAAACATTCAATATCTGGATAACGGTAAGGTTTAGGTATAGGAAAGTATACATGAATTTGCCTTATTTTTTACCCCTGAATGTATTAAAATGGAAAAAACCGGGTGGTTCTGTTTAAGAAAATAAAGAAATCTGATATTTATGAAGTTAAACTTTGAACACTTTCTATACACACCCTGTATAAAATGAAAAACTTTTCAACATAGATTCAAATAGGACCGACCTTGCTTGAAGCAACCGAACAGAAACCATTTTCATATCTTTAAGGGTATCCTCGTAAAAAAATAATTTACAAGGGTCTGCAACGGTCAAATTTTTTACAAAAAAATCAATAACTCAAAAAGTATGCATTTTTCGAAAAAAGTTTCCATACAAAAATATACTAAAATTTTACGTAGATTTCAAAAATGTATTAATATACAGGGTGTTCTATTCAAAATAACAAAGTTGCAGTCGATATTTTAGTTGAAAAGATCGTATCCCAAAACCCAAACGTAGAATTCTTTTTTTAATTTCTTGGGAAATTAAACCACAATATTTTTAAATTCTTTATTTCAACGTTTCGGTAGCGTTCCAGCTACCGTTGTCAAGAAAAAATAAGTAGAAATTAATTTTTATCCCTAACTGACAAAAACTTCAAAATATTTTTTGATTGTCTGGTTTAATTTCCCAAGAAATTAAAAAAAGAATGAATAATATACCACAAGGAACATACAGAAGATATCCAAACGTAGAAATTTTCATGCTTTTACTATAAGTATTTTACCATATACAGATAGTTTTAACTCGTCGTGGACATCCTGTATATATGTAAATTCATTTACACGTACAGTAAGCATCAAACTTCCAGAAACTTAAATTTACCATGAGTAACAGTAATAGTAGCATTAAAAATTGTTGTTATTTTAAAAATAAAACCAAAATTTTTACTGTCTTCAAGTTTAATGGACGTCTCAAGCAAGCAAATAACAGAGAACGGCAGACGACGGAGCGATTCTTTGAAGTTGAAATGAGTTAAGTTATAGTTTTCCAAATGTCGGTACCGCAACCCTTGTTTTCAACCAGTATTTGTCGGGGAGTTTTCGTAGAGTTGAATAGAGTAAATGGGCATGTGTATTATCTACGAACAGCGAGCTTTGTTCTGCTATTTCCTCGGGCGGAATTCTTGTTTTGGCAAATATCAAGCGTACATTTACCATGTTGTATGCAAACTACGAAATTATATACACATCATTTTCCTGATAAATTTTCCACAGCAATTGCTGGATAACATCAAGTCACGAAATTATAATTATTAACAATGATTGATTTATTTGTCTAAACCTCCCCAATAACAAACGTCCTGGGAAAGTAGCAACACCGCAAACTGACTAATTCCCTTAACATGTTGGTAAGAGACAACAAAGTGTCTCTAATATGGGTGCCGGCAAATAAGGGTATTGCGGGGGATGAAATGGCAGACCAGCTAGCTAAAGAAAGTTCTAAAGGAGCCTTCACAGGTCCAGAACCATTTTGTGGAATTACAAAGCTAGTTATGGAACACCAAATAAAATGGAGGCTGACACAAGGACACATCCGGACACATTTATGGTGTCCGACATTTTTTACCCTTTAGTACAGGGAATGGTCTAGCATGGATGGACTTGGGGGTGGTTGCCACCCCATCTCGGGGGTGAAAATTTCTTATTACATTTTAACCACAGGAATCGATAAAAAAGTGATTCTAAGCAAAAAATGTTCCATACATTTTTTTTGTAAAATCAATATTCTCTAAGTTATTCGCGATTGAAAGTAACGCTTTTTAGAGGAAAATATCGACGTTTTTGATATGTTTTTCGCGGATAACTCGAAAATTTTGCATTTTATCAAATAAACTGTATAGAAAGCAAAATTGTAGCTTTTAAAAAAACAAGCAAAAACCTCTTTTTATAGTTTTTCTAAAACGAATAGGAATTGAGATATGGCCCATCAATGATTAGCTTTTTTTCCCAAATGCAAAATGTGATAGATTCAAAGTCAAATACCGGAAAAATGATGCATTTTCCATAGAAAACTCATAAAATCTTTTTCAAAGAGCATAATTTGACCTTTCTTTAAAAAAAAAGATCTGTAGCATCAAAATTGCGAGTGAATTATGACAAAAATAATGTCAGTACTGAATTTTTTATACAAAAAAATCGGTGAATACAACCCCCTAGGTACCCCCCTAATTAAAATTGATCTTCACCCCTGTGCAATTCTCTTTGTACATGTATGGTTAATATGTCCAAGAAGTTTAACCAATTTAAAATTCATAGGTTTCCAAAAATTATGGCTTAAAGTAAAAAGTTATTTTCCATAATTTTGTATTTTTTACCCTTTCTTTCAAAATAAATCCGAAAATATTGGAGGTACAAGCAAAGTTAAATAACGAAATTGTAGCTTTTTTTATGACAAAAATTTTCCTGTAAGTAGATTTTTTGTAAAGTTAATATTCGACGAGGTATAGCCGTTTAAAACGTCTATTATTTACGCACGAGCACCACCTTTTTTAGCCCTTTAAACTCACCCCATTTAAAAACAAAAGGGTGTAACGAGATTTAACTTACAGATCCTTGTAGTTCTTGAAAAACTCTACAAAATCGTTTTTGAATAAACTTTTTATCATCAAAAATGAAGGAAATACGTTAAAAAAACCAATCGATTTTTTTCAAAAAATTCCAATACTAGAGTATAGTACACTTGGAAGCATAATAATGTACAAAACCGGTTTATTCGGCAGTGGGGCGTTATGTATACGACATGTTTCGTGTTGTGAAGAGTGGTTTTTAAAGGTTGAAAAGTTACTTAATGCACGTGACACATTTTTTTTACAACATAATTATTGAGCAAATCCCTATTAGCATTAATTGGTTTTCTCTTGGCAAAAAATTTTTTTTACGTATAACACTAATAACAGTTGATTTTTAAGGGTTGAAAAAATATAAAATTGTATTTTGAAATGTAACAAATTCATCATTTTACTAATTCAAACCAATTTTCACCTATCTTAAGATTTATAATGCTATTTTTTAATTTTTGACATTTAGGGGTAGTTTTCACCCCTAAGAAACAATCAGGATTCGTCGGCATGACATGATATATAAAACAGAGGGTGAGTTGAGCCTAATCCCAAATTTTTATGCAAATCAATCAGAGGCGAAATCATTTTTTAAGGATTCGTGATTTTTTTACATTAAGCTGTAACAGGGGCTGCTTTTTAAGGGTTGAAATATGATGAAATTGTATTCCAAAGCTCAAAACAATCATTATTCAACTTATCCAAACCAAATCTTACCCATTTTCAGGTTTAAAATGTTATTTTATTATTTTTGACAAATAAGGGTAGTTTTCACCCCTAAAAACCGTTTAGCGCCCTTCGGTTAGATATAGATTTGGAACCTTTGGCTATCTCCTACCTCCTGTTGAAATTTCAAGTCAATCCATGCTGGACGAAAAAATTGCGAGGTTTTACCTTTTTTTGAGCTTCATTCCCTGTACTACTTTCAAATAAAAAAACATTGTGTGATTCATCAATTATTTCTTACCAGCCACTTACTGCCAGTAAAATTACCTTTATTATCATATTCTTTTTGAAAGTAATTAATACCACAATTAGCAGCTTCATTTCCACGCCATGCTAATTCGAACGAACATAAATGAAAAAACTTTTTTTGTAACCCATTAGGATTATCTTCAAAATAGCTTCCTACCATTTCCATTAACTCTTCTTTGGTAAACGCGTTAGAACTTCTTTTTCTGGTTTCAGGTTCAGCCTGAAGCTTTTTACGTTTTGTATCCCTGGCCAATCTAGCAAATTTATAGTAAATATCTTCAAATGGATCAATTTTGATGTTAAATTCTAGAAAATATTTTTCCTGAACCATTTGAGCAGTCGTATTCCAAAGTGTTTCCACACTAGCTCCATAATAATCAGTTCCATCTCTTTTTTTCATGTTAAAACCATAATCTTCAAGAATTTTTGCTATAACTTGTTCAGAAGTATCCTTTTCTAACATATAATTACGTGCATCCAAAAACATTCTAAACTGTTCCCACGCAGACTTTTTTGTCTTCATTGTATTTCGCGGTATACTTTGCTTAATTGTACTACCACTAACAAAGATTTTATATTGAATTTCATCACAGAGTGATATAATTTTATACACAAAGATTTGATATATTAAACGACAAAAAATTGCCGCGACAAGAAAAATAATTGCCAGTTCAAAACCTTCAAATTTTGTCAGTTATCAATTTACTCTAGTGAAATAGTCTTTTTAATTATTTTCCATAGAGTGGAGAGTAATGTCGAATAGCCATCTCCGGTTATTACCCATATCCAAAAAATCAATCATGATCACTCCATGGCAATCCCAAAAAACTGAAGCAAGAACTTTTTTAGCATTTTTGGGACACGAAACTTCTTAGGTCTTGGAGAGGACGAAGGACATTGATCACCAACGGTATTAAGCATATCTTCGTAAATCTGCTTACCTCTTAACCCTTTTAAATACAGGTATCTACTTGATGATGGCTCGATACTCCAATTTTTCGATTTTCACAATTTCGGTGGACTTTTTTCTTTTCATTTATTCACTTTTTTGTCGTCCAACTTCACACTGACACTTCTAATGAGTTACTGTTCGTTGCTATGGTAACGCAATATTTTGTTTATGCATGGAACCGGTCTAGGCTACTTAGATATAAATATATCCTTGTAACTTGTTGAAGAGTCGGTAGGAGTAATAAATATACCGAGCAATCAATCACAAGAACGTTTTATAGAAGGTTTTAAGCCTTTCATTGATGTCAGGCGGCGGCTGGTCAATTTGCCCGACGATCTTTCACGGTCCAGCAACTCAATTAATTGTAATTCGGGTCTAAAACCCCCGTCACCCCGTATCTTTGAACCGCATTGATTTATCATGATATTCAGCACATGACCAGCATTTTGCGGTAATTTCTGAGGCGAAGGAAGCAAGGAGGTTTACCGCTAGAGATAAATTGATTTTTGTGTAGATATAATAGTGAACTGCAACATTTTTGTGTTTTTACACATATTTTTAAACCCTGTAGTTTACGGAAATGCTTATAAAAAGTTTCTAAAGTATATAGTAATTTTTTTTTAATTTTTCCACCTCTAACTTTCACATACCCTCGTATACAAAATATCGTAGATGTGACGTTGCTGATTTTTTTCCACATCTGCTTATAATCCAACTATGTACATCTAAAATTTTAGCTTAAAATTCCAATTATTATAAGCTCTATGATTTTTCGAGTGTGCACTGTCGTCTATAATATAACTGCACCATAGATTACCAATTTTTCACTGTTCCAAGTAGTAAATTTTAGACAAAAACTTTTTTTCAAACATAAATCTCTGGAAAACACACACACTCACTATAAAATAAATTGTTCACCTAACCGAATTACATGACTGGGCAAAGGAAGGATTACAGTCGAAAATATAAATCTTGATTTTCCAGGTAAATTCCACATTTGAATTAAAATCTATTCATCCCGTCGGCTCCCGAACGAATTTAAATAATACATGGGATGTTCTGGGAAAGAAGAAAATACACTGTGTCCTCGTATTGCATACGGATTTTAAGAATAAATCATGCGAAGATGACTAATGCGTTATTTATGTATGTATGTAATTTGGGTTGACATTCACAGAGACCTAAAAGATCTATTGTGCCCTCTTACTTCTATTTAGATTCTGAGGAGAGTCTTAGAAACTAGTAGTTCCTTTAGTCCTATTTCCCGGAGAAATTTTAGGATGTCTGCAGGCTTCAACTTAGGTGAATGTTCCTCTTTAATCCAGATGCTGTGCTCTAGGATTCTAAAGTGCTGTGTAGTTGGAAAGTATGTGGATGGATGCCACAAAATCTGCATTCATCTTCCCCCTCCAATTGCATCCAAACGGATTCGCATCTTCTGATGTAAATACAATTCGGCAGGAGATTGACCACAAACTAGTGGTGTCGCACGATACCGAAACAAAATGTTTTGGACTTTGTCTTGAATAGTTGTATTGTCATCCATACTCGCTTTTAATCTAGGTTTTAAAGTCTACACGTTTCTTTCTGCGAGTCCATTTGTCGCCGGATATCCTGGAGCCATAAATTTTTGGAATATTTCATTGTATTCGCAGTATTCTTGAAATTCTCCACTTTGAAAAATGATGCATTGTCCGTAACTATTTCCAATGGATACCCATGTACTACAAAAATATTTTCTAAAAATCTAATCATCGTTAAACAATATTTCCATTTCTGCCCATTTTGATTTCGCATCTATGCATACTAAGAAATAGCATAATTCAAAAGGACCTATATAATCAATGTGAATTCTCTCCCAATTACTTGTAGGTGAATCCCATGGATGAACAGGTGCCTTCGGCGGATTTGATCTTGTTAGTGCACAGTTTTCACAATTTTTGACTAGTTGTTCGATGTCCCGGTTAATGCCATGCCAATACACATAACGGCGTGCCAATTGCGTCATTTTAAGCTTTTTCAGGTGCTCATTCAGGCGACAATGTCCCGTTAGGATCCCTGTTAAAACTCTTAGCGCAGTTTTACTTTGACTTATGCATTCATTTGATCTCAACAGGTTGTAGTCACCCAGAAGAGTCTTTGATTGTATAAGCCCCACTAGATCTTTCCAATGGTCAGATCTTCTTTTTTTCTCGACTATACCTATCTCTTTCAATATTAAATTGGGGCTGATTCCGCAAAAGGGTTCAGGCCCCCCAGAGAGGTATTTCAGTCTCCCTCTTTGCTAGTTCATCTGCTATTTTATTTCCTTCTATTCCGGTGTGGAATCCATAGTAAGGTGACTATATTGTTCTCGCCTAGTTTGGTTAGGCATTCCCACACCATTTTGGAACTGATTACACAAGAGCTCAGTGCTTTAATAGTTGCTTGACTATCCGACATTATGATAATCCTTTGTCTTCTATATCCTTTATTAATATTGAACTGGGCGCACTTTCTTATGGCGTGGATTTCCACTTGAAAGATACTTGGGGTTTTTCCCAAGCTTCCAGAGTGTTTGGTTCCTGGCCCGAACACTCCTATCCCAGTTCCTTCTATTTCTTTTAAGCCGTCTGTGTACCATTGAATGGCTTTCGTTCCAAGTCTGGTAATGGTATTTGGATCCCATTCCTTCTTGTTGCTCATTTCCGTAACGAATTTCTTTGAAAAGTTATACTTTTTCATCATACCGTCTTGTGGCATGTCCCAGGTTGTCTGATTTCTAAGAATTGAGGAGGTGGTTTTTTGCGTAATTCATATACAGTATGGGATTTTTGAAATTTTGGCGGATGCGAAAAACGTTCGCCAAATTTTCAAATTTTGATGGTTTCATCGTATGAATTCTGTAATAGACATTAGTCGGCTGTTTGGGAGTTACAAGATGAACCAAAAGGATGCAATTATTCTTAAGGATGAAAAGTGCAGCGTTATTTATATGCGTAAGTACAAATATACTAAAAAAGGATATTTTGAATTTAAAATTTTGGAATACTCGAGCGTGGCAGTTGAAGATATGAGAGATACTTTAGACCTAATAGAACAACTTTGGAAAGTATTAGCTCTATATGTAGTGACGCGCACCTAGAATAGACGATCAGATTAGTAAAGAAAATCGATAGTCTGAAATACTCGAGCGCGTCAGATTAAGATATTGGGGGTTGATCTTAGTGTTTGAAGACTAAATCTGACGATAAGTCCTTGACGCCGCCGAGTTATAGGGACGCGAACTTAAAAAAAAAACGATAATCCGGCATTCTGGAGCGCGATTTTTTTTTTTTATTTTGAAGAATATAATCTAAAACTTATAAAAATACAAAATCTGCCGGCTTCCGCCTGACCGTAAATGTGGAGGAGCCAATTTGTCTTCCGAAAAACGCGTCGCGGCATTTAAGTCGCGAACGATACATTTTACAAAAAAAAAGTTTTAATAAAAAAAAGGTAATTTCATTTTACACAAAATAGCTATTTATGCCATCAGTTACAAAATGCCTAACGTATTGCATACAAGATTTTTTCTAATTTTGAAGGAAGTAATAAAAAAATAAAATTTAATATAATTGATAAAAATTTGGAAAACATAAATTTAGTCTGTTGTTGTTACTTCATGTTAGTTGTCAGTTTGACATTTTGTAAAAAATTCTAGACGGAAGGTTTTTAGCGAGATTGATATATTTTCAGTTTTATTTTTAAAAAATGAGTGATTCAAGTTCTGAAGAGCTACCAAGCGATATTGAAGAGGCAGCAGGTAATGCTCTCAGTAATTCCCAAAAAGTCAAAGGCAGTTTATGATTTAGCATACGAAAAATTTGTTACGTGGTGTGATGAGAAGAAAATTAAACATGTTAATGGGAAAGTTTTACTTGCATATTTTGAGGGTAAGAAAGATCTAAAAGTTTCCACATTATGGACACTTTACTCAATGTTATGGTCTGAACTAAATCTGAAACGGAATATTGATATTAAAAAATATACAAATTTGGTAGCATATATTAAAAGGCAAGCGGACGGGTACAGTGCTATAAAGTCAAAAGTTTTTATTAAAGAAGATTTTGCCAAATTTTCAGTGGAAGCTGATGACAAAGAATACTTAATGGCTAAGGCTGCAATGATAATTGGAATGGCAGGAGCATGCAGAAAAGCAGAATTAACATTTCTTCCAATTGAAAATGTTATAGACGAAGGAAGCCATTTTCGTGTTGATATCCCACCTTCAAAAACAAAAGTTATACGGCAGTTTGCAATTACCACTGGAGACATTGAAAATACGAATCTTGTTGAAATATTAAGAAAATATATTAAGTTGCGTCCCCAGGTTCTTAAGCACAACAGATTTTTTGTGAAATATGCGAATGGAAAATGTACCAGAAATCCTGTGGGAATTAACACATTCAGCAGTCTGCCAAAAGTTATTGCACAAATTTCTTGGTCTTTCAAATTCTGTTCTATATACTGGCCACTGCTTCAGAAGAAGCTCTGCCACTTTCCTAGCAGACAGTGGCGCTGATATTTTAAAATTAAAGAGGATGGAGGTTGGAAATCCACCTCTGTTGCGGAGGGATATGTTGAAAATTCCATGAATAATAAAAAACTTATGGCGCAAGAAATATTTGGTGAAACATCTAATACAATATGCGCCGCTTCCCAAATAACAGCAAGTTCGAGCAATGTAAAAAATATGTCGTCGGGAATTAATTTGAATAATTGCAATAATTGTCTTATCAATATTTATAATAATTAATTAATTTATAATTTATGTTTTTAACTTGTATTATAACAGTTTAATGAATAGAATAATTCTTTTTGTCACTAATTTTAAAATACATTTTTCGTCACCAATTGCATAAAATGTTACTTTATGCAACTAGTTACAAAAAGTAAGACGTTTCATGATGTCAATCAGTTTTGAAAAGTGTCACTTCATATGTCAAAATTAGAAAAAAGGTATTTTTACATTTTTTTCCAAAGTTGAAACTTTTGAACTTAAAGCATCATGAAAAATCAAACTCCCGTTTTTTTGAGTATAATATCTCGAAAACGGAGGGTGTTAAAAAAAATTGAAATGGAACAACGATGATTAAATTATGTAACTTTTATTATATTATCTCAAATTTTTTTTTCCTGAAGCTTCTCGACAATTTTCGTGGACTTGGAAAAAGTTACGCGTATCTGTATACAAAAGTATTATTAACATGTACAGTTTCATTCATTTATATTATTCAATAGCCTGTTTATCTTCAAATTATTTGTTGGACGTACCGTAAGCAAAACGGAGTGAAGAATTGAAGCAAAAAATAGGAATGTGCCATCAACATGTAATACGAACCTTTTTCGTTCAGATTAAGAGAACCCACCAACATTTTTGTCAAATTAAGAAAATATGCTTTAAGGATACCGAGATAAACCTCCCCTATGAAAATCTGACGCGCTCGAGTAATTCAAAAGAACTTTTTTTTTACATTTTCAAAAATTTGTCGTAACTTATCGTCACGCCGAAATCGTCAGTTTTTTTTAAGGGAGCTTCCTTGGGGCCTAGTTAACACCCCTTCCAAAAATCTGACGCGCTCGAGTACCTAAATTTTTTTTTTCGGATTTTTGACTACTTTATATTGTTACCTGCTTGATCGAGGTAGACTTTACTCTGGGTTCAAAAAATAAAAAAACAACAATATGATAAAAGGTTGTTAATATTATAAATTATTTAGGAGTGGCTGGATGATTACAACAAAAATTAAACTATCTAGAGTAGTAACGCTAAAAACTCCCTGAAGGTAGTTCCTATGTACCTATAGTGAAGTCTGAAGTTGACCTCGTGTTTCTCTAGTAGGTTATGGGCATGGCTGACTCTACCATAAAAGTTGAAAATTATAAATTATCCACTCGAACCTTAGGGGTGGGTGGATACAAACTATTACTAAATCAATACCTTGGTATGCATACGTTGGTTTACAAACTCTAGTGACTAGACTATTCTTAATACTTAATCTACCATCAAAATTGTAGGAACAAAAAAAGGAAAGATTGAACTTCCTCAGTAAGTCTGATTATATCCTCCAACACTGTCTACTCAAACTAGCGGATTCCTTAAGAAAGTAAAGTATGCAGGTTACCTGTTGTGAATCAAGTAGTAAGTGTCCCTACTAGAGGATCGATGTAGATGTTACCTCAGTTGGGTGGAAACCTTATTCTACAACTTGATCTTAAGGGCTCATACAGATGTAGGTAAAGATGAGGGTATGGTTGATCATTTACAGTAGTCCACCAATGTAGAGATGGATAAAGGTGGTTTGGTTACAGCACAGACGAAGAACAGAAAAGATAAAAACTAAGTATACGAGTAAGAGACCTGAAAGGAAATTTGGGTAAGTACTTAAAGAAGAAGAAGCACTTAAACAAGGATAACCTCTGATGACAGAACTTGTACGGAGAAAACTATTAATTAATAACACAGGTCAATGATCTTTTCTCAGTAGATCTATGAGTGGAAGGGTTAACTTATGATTTATAATCACATTAAGATGATTGATTTCCAGGATTGACAGATGTGACAAGATTGTCATCAGCCCAATTTGATACACTATGTAAACAAAACAGCCTTTAGGCTTTTCAACTTATCAAATTAATATCCTGATCTGGTGATAATCATATTTGATTAAAATAAATAAAAATGGATATAAATGGATGGATTTCTTATTTTTAGGTACCCTTCAGGGAGATGTGTAAAAAGAGTAAAAGGATTCCTGAGACCTTAATTGTTCTAGTTATGCTTAAAACAGACGGTATACACAGAGCTCATTTTTGGATGTTCGAAAAAGAGATCCGAATAATCCTTTGTCCCGTAACAATATGCCTACCACCACCACGCAAACCGGCAGATTAGTATATGTATATCTATTGTTATCAGAGGCACTCGGGGCATACGTGGGATGAATATCTGACGCGCTCGAGAATGCCCAAGTAACTGTTTTTTTAAACATTTTTGAAAAACCGTACACGCCATACCCACCGCTGAAATGGTTTTTACCATACGAGCTTTTCTTTTCGTAATTACTTTATCTTTCGATTTTGATAGGTCTCGACGGCGCTTAAGAATGTCGCTATTTAGCGACCTCGCCTCCCTAACTATAAAGTTTTGCTGTTTTTATTAGAAAACTTCTTTCCAACAGCAATCTAAAGGATGCAAATATGCATTTCTCACAGTAAAAAATAATATTCATTCCCTTTCTCAGTATCTCTATCCGTAAAATATAAAATACAATGCAAATTCGTCACACAAATTGGTTTTCTGTCATGGTACACTTTTATTCCGTCGAGTGCAACATATCTAAATAGTTTCCGTACTGGATATTCATAATAATTAAAGCAAAACCCCGGATTTAAATTGAAATGATATTTTTATACGCCATGACGATACCGCTAAATCCCATTTCAACTTTATTCATTTATAAATTTGAATAAATTAAAATGATAAACCACTCAGTGAAACTATTTCGTGTTATACCGGTTTGAAGTTGGAGATATTCCGCCGCGGGTGCTCTACATATGCAGCTTCAAACCCTGAAAACTTGTATGAATCATAAAATCATATAAATCATGTTGATTAGGGTGAAAATGTTATGGTTATGATTAATTTTAATGGAAAACGTTCAAAAATTAGCAAAATTTGACAGTTTTTTTTTTGGTCCAAGCTAAAGTGTCATTGGTAGAACTCTAACTAAATATCTTCTGTATGTTCCTTGTGGTATATTATTCATTCTTTTTTTAATTTTTTGGGAAATTAAACCACAATATTTTTAAATTCTTTACTTCAACGTTTCGGTAGCGTTCCAGCTACCGTTGTCAAGAAAAAATAAGTAGAAATTAAGTAATTTTTTATCCCTAACTGACACAACAGAAAAAATTTGACAACTAGACAATCAAAAATTATTTTGAAGTTTAAGACTGCAAAATTTTGTTATCAAATTTTTATTAAGGTCCATTCATAGTAGATCATATCTGTGGCAAAATGTGAAATGAAATATTTCATTTTATGACATTCCAACGATATGATAGTCTACTAGAAATGGAATCCAGTGAAGTGCACGTTCCAGGAACGGTTTTTATTGGGATAGCGCGTTTTTTCGCTTATATTGGAAATGTTAATAAAACGCGTTTCTTGATAGTTTTTTTGTGTATGAATATTTAAGTTTTTGAAATATGTATACTCAGTTTTGTGATTTTGTGTATTGAAATGTGTATCGATTAACAACTATTCAAATTATAAATCATAAGAAAACCTGGATAAAAACTTATGATGCTATCCTGATAACGCAGGTAATTGATTATTGGAAATTTCTCTTTCTAACATTGGTAGCCAAATTTGACTACATTCGGCTGAAATACTAGCTACACATTTATCTGCATTTATTGTATTAAAGCACTTTCTTTGATTTTCCGTCTTTTATTATTGGGTTCTTTTAATATTATTTTCGATGAATCCCATTGAATTTGATGACCCTCTTCTTCTTTAAGTCAGCTATTTGCAAACATGCTTGGGAAGAGGGTCATCAAATTCAATGGGATTCATCGAAAATAATATTAAAAGAACCCAATAATAAAAGACGGAAAATCAAAGAAAGTGCTTTAATACATTCAGTCCCTGAATTAGTTCGTAATCAGACCCGCGAACAAAGCTAATATTATCAATCAATCCAACTAAAAATACTAAAAAAAACTTTAATTCCAATTGGATGTATATAATTCATTGATGGGTATCAAAATTGAATATGACAACACCGTAATTCATAATGGAATAATTTAATATATAAAGTATATTTTGCTAACAGTTATCACTGGCCCCTCTGTTTTCAGGAAGTAGTTCATTCACATTTTACAGAAAAATAAGGTGTGTAGAGATTTCTAATGGTTCACAATGATATTTTCCAGTTTCAAAAACAATAATAATTGTCATTATATATTGAAGGAAAGATCTGCCATCACAGTTGACGATGTTTGTTTCTGTGAACACCTACATAACTGTTGGCATAAATTTCCAATATCAATCTAATATGTATCCAAAACAAAACTTCATTACATTCTCACGAGAGATGTTTAACTGCGCATGATCATTCAAAGCGTTGAAAGCCATATCTGGACTAAACGACTGCTTCTTTATATCACTCTGACAGCCAATGTTGGCAATCAAATCTAATAAAAAGCTCTTTTGGTGCCAATTTATGGCTATTTAGGCCTACAGGTTGAATTGCTAATAAGCTTCCAAATCTACTTTAAGGCCAAACCGCGCACTCCCTTTAGGCAGCGATTACGTAATGAATGCTACATGTAGAAGCTATAGTGGACGGTTTCAATTGCCTATTGGCTTCAAGAGTGACACAAAAGCCGATTTTAAATCTACTTCGATGCTTACTTGGGTACTTTGTTTATTGATATCATTTGTCTGTTTTATTCAATTATTACATGATTCCATTTTGGTATAAATACGAATATATCTCAGCAATTTTACAGAAAAAAAAAACAACGCATAAAGATCACTCGAGGGTCTTTTTTTTCCGTAACTAATATGGTACATCAAGTGAATCGGGTTTTCTGTAATAAAAGACGTTTCTTCGGTGTTTTTTTTCCGTAGTAGACGTTATTCTTTCTCGACCTACATTACCTACTAACCGTAGAGTTGATATTTTTCGTTAAAAATTACTTGAATTGCAAGGTAGCTATTTTTATAATAAAAAAATTCTAATAGAAACTAATAAAGAGGATAGCCGACAAAAACATGACAGAAAACGCAAGAAATAATCTCTTATTTATAAGCATGGGAGGATTTTTTAAAATTTGGCGAAATTTTTAAGCCAAATTTTTAAATTTTGATGTTTCCATTTTATGAATCACAAGAGATAATCTTAATATTGGAATCTGCGACTGACTATTCAAAGTAAATGATGTACCTACTCAAATATTCCAACTTATTTTTCAAATAAGCTCATTAGGTCAGACGATAGGGGAAACATCTACAAGTAATTAGCAATATGGCTTAAAGTATGTAGATTAATATAAAAAACAATTTTACCAGTCCATCTATTTCCCAAATTAGAAAAAAAATCAACAAACTTCTTCTTTTCGAATTTCCTCAATATTTCGCGCTGGAAGGAAGGTAGAGAAAAATAAAAAATACCACCTGTAGGGGGAGTATTTTGCAACAAAAAAGGTGTTTCGCGTTTCTTCCTTCCGAGCAATGGTTTGTCCGGAAAAAATTCGGTAAATCAAGTATGTGTTCCGCATCCGCGCGACTCTATTTTCTGAAGCGCGACGGAGTACATTATAAACTATTGTACAGTTATAATGTAATATATAAATAAAATTGTAATAGGGCGTTTTGAAGAGGGAAGTGTCAGCTTTAAGATTTCATTTTTTTGTCATAGCACATAATCATTTTTAGCAAATTACTCATATATAATAGGAATTTTATATTCTAAACAAAAACCAAGTATCTCAATAAAAAATATATTATATAATAAGGTGGCATTGAAACAATTTTTCGAAGGATGGAAACTGTTATTTAGGAGGTCTGTTGCATAAATAAAATTCACGCATAATCAATTTCTCCTAATTACGAAATACGACACTTTTCATTATTTTGTGAATTTCAGGAATCTTGAGATTACAAGAAAATATATACACTCAGGTGCAAAAAAAACGGACCCCCTATTTTTTTCTCAAAATCGGTTATATTTGTTTATTATTTTGGCTTTTGGCTTACACTTTTTATATTTTACCAACAAAGGACTTCCTCCTGGTATAAAAAGACAAGAATATGTTACTTAAACTAAACTTAATAAACAATGACATGAATAAAGGAAAAATACATGTATACTTAGTAAAATTTATGTTAACAACAGCAAACTTTAGAGGTACAGAAAACAAAATTTAACACATAAAATAGACTTTAGTATTTGGTATTCCCTCCTCTAGCCCTAATTATTGCTTGCATACGGCGTGGCATCCCACTAATGAGCTCACGAACTGCATTCTGAGGAATATTCTCCCATGCTTCTTGAAGAGCTACACGAAACTCACTTAGTGTGGTTGGTGCTATAGCACGACTTCTAACACGTCTGCCTAACATGTCCCACACATGTTCTATAGGATTTGCGTCCGGAGAACATGCTGGCCAGTTCATTTTTTTAATGCCAACTTCTGACAAGTATTCACTGACGAATCTCGCTGAATGAGGTCTAGCGTTGTCCTGTATCAGGATAAAGTTATCGCCAATAAATGGAGCGAATGGAACCACCTGATATGCCAAAACTTCCTCAATATACCGTTGTGCAGTCAGTGAGCCCCCATTGATAAACACTAATTCCGTAGAGGCTTCACTTGATATGCCTGCCCATACCATTACGGAACCTCCGTTATGACTCAGCCTGGGACTAAAAGCACATTCTTGGAGTCGTTCCCCATTTCGTCTCCATACTCGTTTTCGTCCGTCTGGTGAATGTAGCGAGAACCTGGACTCATCGGTAAAGAGTATATTACTCCATTGCATAAGATTCCAATTGATATGTTCACGAGCAAAGTGCAATCTCGCTACCCGGTGACGTGGAAGTAACTTAGGCCCATTTGCTGGCCTAAAAGCTTTTAACCCAACCTCATGTAATATTTGGCGAACTCTCCATTTACTTACATTTTTACCACGAACCTCCAGAAGTCGATTCCTTGTTTGTACTGCAGTCAAATGACGATCCCTTAGAGAATTTAGTACAATAAATCTGTCATCTCGAGCGGTAGTTACCTGTATTCTACCACTACCAGGCCTTCTTGTGTTTCTTCCAGTGTCCCCATAACGTTGTAACACCCTTTGAATGGTAGAACGACTAACATTGAGTAATCGAGCCACATATCTTTGGCTTCGACCATCTTCCACAAGAGCTACTGCTTTAGCACAATCTTCAGCCCTTAAAATCATAATTAAGACTTTCAAAACTGTCAACGTTGATATTGACAATATTAACATTAACAAAAAATTACTTAGCAACCGCTCAACAATTGAAAACACATAAGCTCCTTTCGAATTGCATGAATAAAATATGGAACTTTTGAATTGGAATTTTCCAAAATGTTCTTTTTTTATGTAAAACGAGAAAATACACATGTATTTCATCTTTTTGTATTTAGAAGGAAGTCCTTTGTTGATAAAGAATACAAAATATAATTTAAAAACCAAAATAATAACCAAATTAAGCCGATTTTGAAAAAATAATAGGTGGCTCGTTTTTTTCTGCACCTGAGTGTATATTAAATACTGTAACTTTGATAAAACTGGAGTAATTTTAATGGGGCTTACGTAGAAATGTGGAGGAAACTTTCAAGATTGAGAATATATCATTACAAAATTAATTAATTTACATACATTTTTGGATTCAATGATTTTTTGTATTATAAGCGAAAATAGCAATTTTTATAGATTCGGTTAGGAATCTTCTTTATTTTTTCAAAATAAAATTTGATACTCATGTAATATGCAGATTAATCTTCAAGGAACAAAATGTATATAGTGGAAAAAAATGATTAATATATAATTTTTTGCATACCTTTTTTCCAATAAAAATATGTAAAAATTCATTCATCACCCTTTATTTATTATTTACATCCTTAACTCACCGAAGATTAAAAAGAATTCTGATTAAATATTTATACTTTTTTCCGCGATTCAGAAAGTAGGTCTTCCGCCGTGCAGCAAAGTCGCGCGGATGCGGAACACATACTTAGTTTACCGAATTTCTTCCGGACGAACCATTGATCGGACGAAAAAAACCCAGGTGACCTTTTTTATTGCAAAAAACTTTCCCTACACGGTGGTATTTTTTATTTTTCCCTACCCTTCTCCCAACGCGAAATATTGAGGAATTTCGAAAAAAACAAGTTTTTTGATTTTTTTTCCAATTGTTAATGTGATGACCCATATTTTCAATTCCCTTGAAGGAAAAAGCC